>CATIWF010164106.1:0-11835 GCA_949630135.1 Balakata baccata
AAGTATCAAGGTATAAGATATAATTAAATTAATCGGACAGTTGAGATATTAATTTAATTATCGATATTGTACAAAGGATTACCAAGTAAAGAAATCAATATGGCATAGGTCAAATTTATATCAATCCCTGACAACATACAATTATGGAGTTTTCAATCTTTTAGTGGAATAGTTTGAAATTAATAATTGAACCTATTTAATTATAGGTAAATTATTGGTAACCACTATTGTATGTGCCCATATGATCCCCGGGCTAGCTCATTTAATTGATTGTACCATTACATATTTTGTCAATTAGCAAGTTGGGCCTTGAGTCCACAAGTGAACAAAAATGAATATCTTATTGAATGATATGTGGAAAATAATATTTGTTATATAATTATTTTAAATTTTAAAAATTCTAATTTAATTAGAATTAAATTTAAAATAGATAAACTAGCTCATAAGAAATTTTATCTTGATTAGAAATAATCTAAGAAATAAAATTGATATCATTTATTTATTTTCTATTTAAATGAAAATAAGATAATGAATGATTTTTTATCCTAATTAATAAATTATATTCAAAATAGAATTGTAAATTGGAATAAGAGTTCATATCTACCTAGAGATATTTTGGCCTTGGTATTCTTAAGTTTGTTGGTCACAAACTTAAGAAAATATATAGATTTTGGTGGTTTTGCCGAGAAAGGGAGAAAAAAAAAAAGAAGAGAAAGGGAGAAAAAAAGAAGAGAAAAGTGAGAGAAAAAATATATATTTTTTGGTTCTTTCAATAAGAAAAATTAAAGTCATCACAAGATTAAGAAGCTAAGTGAAAACGAAAATAATTTCTATTTTCTTTATTAGTTTTGACCTTGATTATTCAAATTGCTAATTACTTAATTTTGTAGTGCATAAGGTGTCCACCCGCCTAGTACAATCAAACTTGAAAATAGCTCGGAAGATCTGTGCGGACGGGATCGTTAGCAAGATCATATGTATACATTAACTTCCATCATCAAAAGGTACGATTTATATTAATAAATTATTTTATACAAAATATGAGACGGTTTTCTTCGAAGAAATTTTTCCGCCGTGTTTTTTGTTTGATAAAATTATTTTATCAAAAGATTTTATAAATTTTAAAATATCCCCTACAGAAAGAAGCCTAGGGTTTTTTTTATCAGCATTCCTATTGGAAGGATGAACCTTAGCATCAACATCCTCCATGATTGGAGCATCTGGAATCGCATCCAGCATAAGAGGGGCATCGCAAGGCAGCTTATCACATAACATCGTGAAATCTGAAATACCAGTAGCAGCCATGACTCTATAATCGGGAAAATCATCACTGAAATCATTAAGAAAATCCAAATTAATAGAAGAAATCACATTGTGAGACTGAGATTAAATAAAAGATGAAGATCGAGACTTCTTTGATCAACATTTCCTCGCCATAGAGCACCGACGTAAGATAGCAGGTTAACTACTTATATCATGTGCTGAGAGAAAAGGACTCCGGAAGTAAAAAAAAAAAAAGAATTATAACAAGATACCAAGTTAGCTGCTTACATCATTCACTGAGAGAAATGGGCTCTAGAAGTTTTAAAAAAAAAAAAATTCTTAGAATTATAACTAAAAACTAAGAATTCAAAAATTTTATAATTATGTAAAAAACTGATTGATATCATATAAATACAAAATTAATTATATAAAGATTAATAAAACTCATATTTGAACCTTGGTTGAATCTCTAAATAATAGCTTTTATATATATATATATATATATATATATATATATATAGTGGGATACTTGACCTCATTTGGGACAGAAATGAGGATTAATATTATTTTTTTATAGGAGTATGGAACAAAAACAGAGATATTAATTTACAATCAAGGACAGGGATGATGAAATCTAATCTTGATCTGTCTCGTTGTCACTTCTGGGCTTGACTTAACCCAAGATCCAAATAAACATAATACAAAAGGTAATTTCTTCGGTAAGAGTAACTGCTCCTCATATTTACATAACGTGAATTTTGTAGAAAAACTTCTCCTCTTCATCTCTGCATTCTCTCTTAAAAGTTTATTAATCTAGATGTCATCCCAAAGAAACCAAAGCTATTCATGCTGTGGAATTCACACCAGATTCTAGTAACCGATGCACCTGAAGCATTGAAGATAAGAAATTCATGCGTCGACAACTAAGTTTTCGTTGCTCATTGCCGATTTAACATTATTTTATTGGGTAAGTTATTATGACATTCCTAAAGTTTGGTTGACTATACTAGTTGATTCCCTTTATTTTTGAAAATACATTATGCAATCCTTCAAGTTTGGTTTCGTTAACTAAAAAAACTACTACTTTCGGATGGAATACTCTTTTTTTTCTTTTTTCTTTTTGATAAATCATATTTCTTTTATTGAGTGGAAAAATCACTTTAATAAGATATTAAGGGGATGAAAATATCCCTTCCTAAAACTAAGCATACGGGCACGAGCATGACAACTCATACTTCTTGCCAAAGAACAAACCAAACAAAGCACAACTGAGAACCAAGAAAACCCGAAAAGAACTAAAAACAAGGGCTAAAGCAGTCAAAGATATTTGTCCTAGTCGCATGAAGGAGAATACTCCTTCCTTAAAAGTCTAGGTAACAAGACTCAGTAAAATAAAAAAGTTCTGAGCAAGAATAAAGTCATCACAGCAGCAAATTTGAAGCTACTAAAAACAATCAGCCAAACTAAAAGAAAAAAAGACAGAAACGACAACCAAAATAACCGAACTCCTTTTCCCACTTTTGAAAGGAATACTCTGTAACTAGAATAATATGTTATTTAACTAAAAATTACAAAAAAAAGACCTTTATTTGTTTTTTTTTTTTATCAAATTTGACAGTTTGTTAACGTAAGAGAACATTAAAAATAAATAAATAAATTTAACATTTTGATATTAAGTTGATGACATTAAAATTTTTTTGTTAGTATTTTTTAAGATAAAAAAAAGTACAAACTTAACTTTTTATTTATGTATAATGAAAAAAAAAAAAAAGAATGACTATATATATATAGTACATATTAAACCGAACCTAATAACTTTGATAATGTATTTCCAAAAATAAATGGACTAATGTATTAAACTAAATCTTAAAGAATAATTTACCTTATTTTATTTATAAAAACATAAAAGGAATTTTAAACACTAACAAGTTGAGATATTAGTAATTCTTATACAAGAATTAGATTCGTATTCTTATATATACAATAAAGACAATTTTTATTATATAATTCTATCCTTAAATGTTTTAACTACCAAACTCAAATTTGGAATCCAATTCATATTTCAAAGTAAATGTGCTCTAGAAAAAGTCAATCAGATCATTGTCAAACATTTTAGATCATATATCTCTCACACTTTTCATTATTAATATCAAAAAGAAAAGGGTAATTAAATATTACATATTTTGAACTTTTTGAACTTTGTAGAGTTTTACAATTATATTCAATTGTATAAAAATTTTATTTAAATTATATAAATTTTTTTTTTAATAAAAAATCTAGTATCGATATCATAAAATCATGTTCCTAACATATATGGTGCTTACATGGCATATCCAGTAACCTATAACATATGACATGTCAAAATTAGGTGGCAATGACATGACACATAATAAGGAAAAATTAAAAAAAAAAAAAGAACTTTGAAAGATTAATTATATCCAATTCTTATTAAAATTATATAAACTTTCAATTTTAAAATAAATATAGTTTTAGTAGCAAAAAATTAGTCTTGGAATGTACCTGTGCTTATATGGATTGAACGAATGGAGTAGCTAATATTGACGTGAATTGAATATGCTAACTAGATTAATTAAAGAGGTATTTGGAATTATTGTTGAGTGTCCCAAAACAGATTTTGAATTTCTTTAATTTAATTAATTGATTTTTTTAATTTTTTATAAATTGTTTTTTCCAAACCTGTTTATGGAAAAATTTTATATTTACCTGTTTCTACCAAAAGCAGTTTTCAAAATTCAAAAAAAATTAAAATTACAAAATTTTTCCAAAGAGCTCAATATCAAATGGGTTCTAAATATATGCAATTATAATTGGATAATTAGAACAGAATGTCAGCTATTTAATCCAATTATTTAATATATTCAACGTATTTAATATACATCAACACTAGTTATTTCATTCGGTCAATATACGAAAACATCAGTTAGAATTAGAGATTGATTTTGTGTTACCTACCAAAGTTAGAGTTGTTTCAAAAATGAAAGTTCATATAATAAAAATAAAACTTTTAAGAAATTAGATATAATTATAATATCTTGTAAAGTTCATAATTCTTTTGGCACGTCATCTATTGTAGGTTGACTAAACATGCTACATAAGCGTCATTTAGGTTTGAAGTGCAATTATATTATATTGAGACTATATTTGTTATTAAAATAAAAATTTATATAATTTAAATAAATTTCTTTTAGAATTTAATGTAATTTTGAAAACGCGCAACATTCAGGATTTAATGCAATATTTATCCAAAAGACAAATATTGTGGAATTGCCATTTATTTTGTCTCTGATTTATTGCATATTGATTTTGTTCCGTGACAACTAACAAATGGAGCTCGATCAGACTCAGTTAAATAATAATAATAATAATAATAATAATAATAATAATAATAATAATAATAATAATAATTTATTTCCACAAGGTTAGACTACTTCATAAATGCTTTTATTTAGAAGAAAACTTGTTCTCATAAGAATGAAATTTAATTACTTCCCTCACACGTCAAACATTATTCCATTCACACAGGCTTAATTTTTAAAATTTCTTTATGGCCCACCAAAATTTTAAAAAATATAAAAGAAGAACTAAAAATAAGGACTGAAGCAGTCAAGAATATTTGTCTTAGTGGCATGAAGGAGAAAACAAAAGACAAGTGCTGAAGCAAGAACAAAGTCACCACGGCTGCAAATTTGAAGCTACTAAAAACAATCAGCCAAACTAAAAGAAAAAAGACAAAAGCGACAACTAATTAAAGAACTGAACTCCTTTTCCACTGTTGAATAAAATATTATATTAGTCAATTAGAATATTTTGTTATTTAATTAAAATTACAAAAAATATTTTTATTTATTTTTTAATAAATTTAATATTTTATTAACTTAAAAAAATAGAAGAAAATGAAAAAAAAATTTAACATTTTGATATCAAATTGATAACATTAAAATTTTATTTTTAGTATTTTTTAAGATAAAAAAGAAACGCAAATTAAATTTTTTATTTCTATATAATGGAAAATATAAATAGAATGACTATATATATATAGTGTATATTAAACCGAACCTGATAAATTTTATAATGTATTTTTAAAATAAATGAATCAACTAGTATATTCAATCAAATCTCATGAAGTAACTAGTGTATTCAACCAAATGTCAAAATAACTTACCTTATTTTATTTATAAAAACATAAAAAGAATTTTAAATATATACTAACAAATTTGAGATATTAGTAATTCTTATACAACAATTAGAATCCTATTCTTTTTTTTTTATTTGATAACAAAGACAATTTTTATTATATAATTCTATTCTTAAATGTTTTAACTACCAAACTCAAATTTGGAATAAGAATCCAATTCATATATTCGAGTAAAGGTGCTCTAAAAAAAGTCAATCAGATCATAGTAAAACATTTTAGATCATAAATCTCTTACACTTTTCATTATTAATATAAAAAAGAAAAGGGTAATTAAATATCACATTAAATCTTGAACTTCATGTGATTTTATAATTTTATTTAATTGTACAAAACTTTTATTTAAATTATTTGAATTTTTACTTTAATTATAAATATAGTTTCGGTATCATAGAACCGTACTCCAAACCTAGTTGGCACTTATATAGCATATCCAATAACTTATAACAGATGACATGTCAAAATTAGATGGCAATGATGTGGCACATAATAAGAAAAAATTATAAAAAAAAAATCATGAACTTTGCAAGATTAATTATATCCAATTCTTATTAAAATCATATGAACGTTCAATTTTGAAATAAATCTAGCTTTAGTAGTACAAAATCAGTCTCGGAAAATAACTAGTGCTTATATGGATTGATCGAACGGAATAGTTGGCATTGACATAAATTAAATATACTGACTAGATTAAATATATGCAATTATAATTGGATAATTAAACTAGAATGTCAGCTATTTAATCCAATTATTTAATACAGTCAACATATTTAATGCGTATCAGTTATTACATTCGGTCAATACATGTAAGTATTAGTTAGGATTATAAACTGATTTTGTGCTTCCTATCGAAATTAGATTTGTTTCAAAAAAAAAAGTTCATATAATAAAAATAGAACTTTTAAAAAATGATATATATTTCTAATATTTTGTAAAATTCAGAATTTTTTTTTACACGTCATCTACTTAGGTTGACTAGATATACTACGTAAGCAGTAGCTAGGTTTGCAGCTCAATTCCATGATACCAAGACTTAATTTGTTATTAAAATAAAAATTTATATAATTTAAATAATTTTTTTATAGAATTTAATATAATTGTAAAATTGTAAAAAATTCAGAATTTAATATGATATTTGTCAAGAAGAAAAATATTGTGAAAATGTCATTTATATATTTTGTCTCTGATTTATTATTACATATTGATTTTGCTCCGTGACAACTAACAAATGGAGTTCGATCAGACTTTCATTTAAATAATAATAATAATAATAATAATAATAATAATAATAATTTATTTCCACAAGGTTAGACTACTTCATAAATGCTTTTATTTAGAAGAAAACTTGTCTCATAAGAATGAAATTTAATTATTTCCCTCACACGTCAAACATTCCCTTCACACATAGGCTTTATTTTTAAAATCTCTCTATGGCCCTCCAAAAATTTTAAAAATATAAATATATCCTTCATTTATTAGAAAAAATTAAAATTACAAAATTTATATTTAACAAAAGTTTTATAAATAATTAAATAACTAACAAATTTACATTTAGAAGATAAAATTAATTAGTGGTTAAAAATTAATTAGTGGTCACTGTCTAAAAGAGAAATAAAAAAATAAATTACTAATTAGTTTCAATCTTAATTAAGTCTTTCTCTCTTTCTCCTTTTTTTTTCTCTCTCTAAAACTCTACAGTTTTTCCCATCTCTTTCTTACAAATTTCTCAAATAGAAGTTCAAAAAATTATTAAAAAGTAATTAGATCAATATTTAATTATTAAAAAATTTAGATTATTAAAAAGTAACTGCTAAAAATTAAATATTAAAAATTATTACACAATTATTGATCTTGCAAATAATTTTTAGATTAATAATTAGGAATAAAAAGTATTTATTGAAAATAATATAAAAAAAAAGAGATGATATAAATTAAATTATTATTAAACGGTTATCTTTGACATGTTCAAAAGGCTAGCAATTTTTTTTTTTTTGTTCCATTGACATTATAATTGATTATTTTGTTTTAGCTCAATTTATTAAACAGGATGCAATTAACTGCTTTTTAAAACTATGAACCATTGAATATATCACCCTTTTCACTTAGCCTTTTTTTTTTTTTGCCTTATAAATAGCACAAAAATAAAGCAAGTGGTCATAAGTAAATCAATTTGTAAGAAAAATAACTAAATATGAAACGAATGTGGTGATCTTTTCTTTCCTTCTTTCTTTTTATAAAAAGGAATGAATGTGGTAATTTTAATTATTGCAAAGTCTAAATCTTTAGTTTAATCGTGTGATGTGAATGTGAGAATAAAATTCTGAGGTGGCTTATATAGCTTGCTGACAACCATGTTGTTAGATTATTTCACATTGCTAGGCAATAAATATATACTATATTTTATTTATAATAGTTAATTTAAAAAACGTGCCTTTCTTTATTGAGTTAACTTTTTAGAAAAAAAATAAAAAAATAAAAAATAACTCAAAACACATTTATCTAAGGAATTTTACACTTATTTATATGCGGAACATATATATAAATATATATATTAGAAATTAGAATATACAAATTGTCGTCAGATTTAGTTGAAAAATAAATCAAGTTAATAATTCATGTTATATATTTATGCATTAATTCAGCATTAACTTTATATGCTATATATGTATAGTCCACATGCATCAATGTATTAATTTTATGAAGCTAGTAATTATGTTAATATAAAAAAAAACTTCTATTTATAAAATATAAAGAATTAGTAATAAAATTACTTTTAATACGAAAATAAACTATTAATTTTTTTTTATTAAAAGATTGAGACCAAGTATCAGGGACGCATCCGATAATCCCAATTAGGTTGGCACCATCATAGCATTCAATCAATAAAAAAAATGTATAAATCAAATATAAGTAAAGGCTCGTTCTTATATATATATAAGCAAATATTAATACAAAGGAAAAGAAGACCTCAATTTAATTATCAATCATATAATAAGTCATTAGAAAATTAGAGTAACGCTCATATTAAATGAAATTTTATGAATTTATTATATTTGCTGTCCTAATAAAATTTCATGATATTATTTTTTTTCTTTCTTTTTTTAACTGATTCACGTACAATCTGCTAAACCAACAAAAAGTACGATTAGAAATTTTCATAATTTTTTTCCTTTCGGGATGGAATTCTTGACACACCTCCACACCTTGAATAATTAATTCAAGACACATACACATGAGATAAAGTACTAATTTGCCTCAAAAAAAAATTTATATAAAGATTTGGAGCTAAAAATCAAGAACGCACCGGATTATCTCAACTATATTAGCACAATTATAGTATTTTTCGTCATTTTCTTAGGCTCAATGATTTTATTAATGTAAAAGAACATAAATACATGATGTTTAACAATTTCCAAAAAAGAAACTAATGATACCACTAAAATCTGCATAGACTAATTTCAAGCAAAAGTCTGGCTCGTAGTCCACCAATGTTATCCTTCTATCACAACTCCATATTTGCGAGCTTGTCAGCCACTGTATATCCTTCCCGATATATATATGATGCGACTATGAGCATCCCTTGCATTGCATGTAAAAAATTGGGCCATTTTTGCCTTGTACACTATATAATACCTGCAAAGTCTTTGATTTGATAACTTCAACAACAAAAGTTGAGTGACATTCTAACCACAAATTGTTCCAGCCATGCTCTTTGGCTTTTTCAATAGCAACTGTGTCTCCAAATCTTTTAAGAATTTTCAATTTGTTGTCTAGAGATTTAGGCTTAAAAGTACGACTCTAAAGCAATCTGATGTACCCAAAAGTTTATCATATGATACAATTTAGTCGTCACAAATTAATTGGTCATAAAAAAAAAATTATCACATGCGGCATTAATATTTTTGTTATCAAAATAGCTTTTTTTCTTTTTCAGACAAGTATCTTTAGTCAGTTAATTAGAATCATACACTGAAACTAATCATGCACATACTATATAGAAATTCAAAGGCAGCAAAAGGCTCTTTTATAAATTTTAAGATAACTGCATATCTATGGCTTATTGGCATTTTACATGTGAAACAATCTTAATTTTCTCGCATATTAGACATGATCAGAAACTATAAATGGAGTAAACTGTAACCTTCTATTAATAAATTAAGTTCCTCCTATATATAAAGGTTTGATACTTAGGGTATTATGCATATCAAGCCATCAATTAATGGAGTTGGTTAATTAGTGAAGAAAACATAGACGAGCCAGTTAAAGCTCCAACTCAAATTTGGAGTCATGCATTTTCAATTATCATTCTTTACATTTTATTTATCATCATATATACTCTTTAAAATAATTGAAATTCAAGATATATGAGTTTAAAGATGTTCAAATTCAAGATTAATTCAAATCATCATGTGCACAATCGAAGCAATGGATTAAGTTTTAGGCACCGTTAGACTATAATCTATATTTTGGATGTTTTCAGAAGGATTGTTTGCACTTCAGATTTGGGATTAGTTCAACCTTAAAATTTACAAATTGGGATTTAGTTTGATTTCAGAATTCCATATTCGAGTTCGGAATCTTTTTTTTTTTCCCCGAGCAAATTCTCAAATTTAGTAAGAAATTGCTAAGGTTCCAAGTGGGAGGCTGAGAAGCCTTTAGCTAAGGTAAAATTTTGAATCCATTGATACTATTTACCAGCTTTTGGTAGTCCTTACAGGAATTGATTATTGATGCTTTTACCATGGTTGAATCTTGGGGCTTTTTCCCTAAAAGGGGCTGTTTGAGAAAATATTTACCAATGGGCAAAACAAAATCAAATTCCCAATTTAGGTTTGTCTACGGTCAAAAAGTGAGGTAAACACAATCATCCTCTTCTTGGAAAAACAGACTGCTCGTGGCCGCTTCTTAAAAAAACGGCCAAGCTGTCCTTTTAAAGAATATCCATTATCTGAAATCAAACTAATCTCTTCCTGCATCTAAAGAAGGTTCTTCCACAAACCAACCGTCATTTTTTTACAAGTGTGTGGTGCAAGTGTTTCTTTAATTAATATTATTATAATAAGAAAAAAAAAAACATTTGTGAAGGGTAGAAAAAAAGCCACGTGATGCTCATAAATTAATTAACATTATTATTTGAGTTGAGTATTGACTAATTAGTTAATTGATTGGAGTTTCTTATAAAAACAAATCATTTTTCTAGGATAAAGTTGTCTGTTTGATCAATGAACGGACAACTAACGTCGGCGTTATCAGTTGGTGGACAATATACCTCTTCTCCAATTCAACATATTTCATTCTAAAAAGAGAAATAGTTTTAAGAACACTTTAATTTTAAAATTTTATACTTTTTCACTCTAAATGAATACATATATTATTTAAATACCTTGAAAAGGGGAAAAGCTGAAACTTGAAGCAATCCGTTATGGCTGCTTCGCTGTTGAATTTGTATTGTTAGGATACAAGTTTGGGAATAATAATGACTTCTTTTTCTTGGTTTCAACTATTAAGTAATCTAAATTTGCACGGTTAAACTTTTTAAAAAGATAAAATACTTCATTTCAAATTTTAAAAATACTTTATATTTAAATTGGAATTCAAAAATTTCCTAACTATATTTGGATTGAGAAATTTTATATGAGCAATTTTTGGATAATTTATGGATTTATGCTAAATTCATTATTTGATTATTTAAAAAATGTCAAAATTTATATAGAAAAGTTCAAAATCCATGTATTTTGATCAATGGGGAATTGTTGTCAGATTATTTTATTCTAAAATTATCCCTAATAAATTAATAATATTCCAAAACTTCCTTAATTCTAAAAAAGTATAATTCATTTTTCTTTTAATTTCAACTAATTTCTTTAGCTTATTATTATTATTATTATTATTATTATTATTATTATTATTATTATTATTATTATTATTAGCAATTTAATTAAATATTATAATGTATAATAACTTATATTTTTTTTTCAACTCTTAAAATAACTAATTTTATTTTTAAAATTTTGAAATATATCGTGGAATTAATTTTATATGCTTAATTAATAATAAATTATTAATATTTAATAAATGATAAAACTAGAAATTAATTGTTAAATATATGGATTGTGGTCATTGAACCAAATATAAATATAAATTTATAGTCCATGAATTTTATAATCAAAGTAAACAATTGTATTTTTAAAATTAATAGATTTCATAATGAATCTATTTTATGAAATCTACGGATTTTAAAATCTTTCAATCCAAATGCAATCCTAATTTAAGGGATCCTGTGCTCCATATTCAAATTGGAATTCAAAAACTTCTAATTTAAGGGATCCTATCTCTTTCACCTTTTGGCTGACTTCCTT
>CATIWF010164118.1:0-25088 GCA_949630135.1 Balakata baccata
AAGGAGATAAGTGTGGGGGAACAATATGCATATGGCATAGTTACTTGTATTTGAATAGCCTTAATGGATTCCTTTTGGCTTTGTATGAGAAATGACTATATGACCATATTAAATTGTGTTTTGATTGTGAATATGTAACTAGAATTAAGAATACATTGAGTTTAGTTGATTATTTAAACTTTATTTTATGACATGACAGGTGCATTAGTGAGGCTTAAGAAACTTGGACTCAAAACTAAATATTGAATGAGTATTGTTTGAGTTTTTGTTTAGTTGTAGTTGTTTGATTTTCTTTTCTTTGAGCATTACTTAGGGACAAGCAATGTTTAAATGTGGGGGAATTTGATCAATTCATATTTTATAGTATTTTATAGATTAGATTGTGTGTTTTTATGCCTTTGATTTGTGTTTATTATTTGGAAAATATATAATTTGGTGTTGTCTTTTGATGTAGAAAAAATGAAGGAGAACTGAGAAGTTTTACTCTAATTGGATGATTTGAGCATTTGGATGGAAAACAAATCCACACGGGAGTATGAATTAACATTTTTAGCATTCTGACACGGGAGTGTGGATCTAAATGGGCGTATGGATTTAAAGCTTGGGAGTGTGGATCCACACGGAAGGCATTCTGACACAGGAGTGTGGATGCAGGCATGAAGAAAGGAAGACAAATCCACACGGGAGTGTGGATCTACACGACCGTGTGGATTTTTGGAAATTTGAAATCTTGTGCGAATGGAACTCTACATTGCAGTAGTGTGGGCCCATTTTAAATACTCTAATTCTAATTGGTTAAGGATAAAAGTTTGTAATTATTTGTTACCTTTGAGAGTGGGAAAGAGAGTCCTAATTAGAGTAGAATTCATCTTAGATTTCCTAGGGTTTAAAATACGTTTTTGGGGGCTAATTTGAAGAGTTCTGAAATCTCTACACTTTTGGCATTGTTTCTTTGGAGATTTGAGTGGTGGAAGAGACCTTGGAAACCATCTCATCTTGCTTCATTAGTGTGGATTACGTTTGGGAGTTCTTCATCATTGAAGTTGTCAAGCTTGGAGCTTTTGAGGATTATAGACCAACATCCAAGAGAGGTTCAAGCTAATCAGTTCAAGGGAGTTTCAATTTCCATTTTCTCTGTTGTAGCTTGTTTAGTTTTAACCTTGTAATTAATTTGACAATAGTTAAAGCCATGCTTGGCTAAAGTTTTTGTTAGGTATTTAGTAGCCATTATGATGTATGAACTTCCCCTTTAATTTTTAATGATAGTTGATTTTTTTCATCTTTAATTATGCTCATGAAGTTTTAAGTTGAATGTATGATTGGCTACCATTCATTTAATTTAGGATTGATATCTTAAGAGTGAGTTATTAGACGAACCATCTGTAATTTATCCTAAAAATTGGGTTGAACGTTAATTACGCCATTAGCTTAGGTAGTTAGCGACTTAAGGCGAAAGCCGTATGAATCTTGATTTATTGTACTTAATGAACTTGGGGGATAGGGATTACGACTAATGTGCGAACTAAATGCCTAGTTAAATCTCATAAATAATTCAATCAAGTTTATTTATCTCATAGTGAATTTATTCAAATATTTATTAGTTAATCTCCACACCATCAAAACTGAATAAAATGTTTAGTTGCATCATTACATTTCCATTGACAATTTAAGGTAGTTAAGAGTTAAGTCAAACTGTTTCCTGAGAGATCGACCTTGAGGGTGTCTTACCATTTTACAATTGGCTCGTGCACTTGCGAATACTTAATTTGAGCACATCACATTTGTTATAACTTGTACATTTATTAGTAATAAAATAAAAGTTCATCACTTTATTGAAATATGTTCATTTCTTATAAAATTATAAATTCATAAACAATAAAGTAAAAGTTCATTAGTTTATTAATAAAAATTCATTAGTTTATTGGTAAAAAGGTCATTAATAAATGTTCATTTCATTTATTTGTGTATTTAATTTAATAGATATTATATTATTTTTTATTACTGATTTGTAGATATGAATCAATTTAATTTTCTGAAGAAGATGCATTGTATATTTAATTTAATGAATATTATATTATATTTTTAAATTTTTGTAGTAATAAGCTAATATACTTTTACTTTATTTGTAATAAATATTTCTCAATAATCGTATGATCAATATTTACGAAATTGCTACCGTGTTCGATAGCTATGTAAGTTTGTTTTATTTACAAAATTATCACTGTCTCTTACACATGTAATGAAATCTGGGTCCATAATGTTCAATGGACCTAGATCCATAATATAATTTGCGGTAAAAGTTCATTAGTTTATTAATAAAAATTCATTTCTTGTAAATTATAGGTTTATTATCAGTAAATTATATATTATAAATTGTATATTCATTTATTATAAACTGCATGTTCATTAGCAATAAAGTAAAGATTCATTAGTTTATCAATAAAAGTTCATTAGTTTATTAGTAAAATGTTCATTATCAGTAAATGTTCATTTCATTTATTTGTATATTTAGTTTAATGAATATTATATATATTTTTATTTTCATTTGTGGGTATGAATCCATTGAATTTTTTTGAGGAAGATACGTTATGTATTTAATTTAATGAATATTATATTATTTTCTTTAATTTTTGTAGTAATAAACTAGTATACATTTACTTTATTCATAATTAACCTTTTTCAATAAACAAATGAACATTTCTCAATGAACAGATGATCAATATTTATAAAATTGCCACAGTGTGTTTGATAGTTATGTATATTTATTTTATTTATAAAATTGTCACCGTCTCCTACACGTGTAATGGATCCTGGATTCATAATGGTCTATGGACGTAGGTTCATAATATAATTTGCAAGCAGTTCCTTCCTCATATTAAGATTTTCGAAAAAATTAGGGAATTTTTTAAAAATGCTAAAAAGTTCATAAAATATTATAATATTATCTCCACTTAAAGTTTTTTTAAACCTATCAAAAGCAACTAAAAAAATATTACATGAGTATTTAAATTCAAAAAATCAACCCAAAATATAACAAAAAGTATAAATAAGTTATATTTCCGGTATACTTTGGTTTAGTATTCTTGAGAATATCTTCAATATATATTGGTTCAGTATATCTTCAGTATATATTGGAAATACGTTTGATATACATTGAAAATATTTTGGAAATTCTTTGGATATATTTTGAGAATTCTTTATATATATCTTGAGTATAATTTGGAAATACCTTAAAAATATTTTGGATATACTTTACGATTTAAAATAAAAGGAAGAAGAAGAAAAAAAGAATAGATTAAATAACACAATGATTAATATCACTAGAAAAAACAAATTCTAACAGTTTTACACCAAAAAATTCTCAAACTTAACTATCAAATTTACAAAAAAAAAAGAAGAAAAACAAACATAATTTTGATTTTTACACCACCAATTAATCAATCGTACCCTCTTTCTCTATGTTTAATTACCTTCTCTTATTCTTGCTGCCCATCAACAATGAGAGGTAAAAAAGAATCTTGAAGAAAAATTATCATGCCACAGTTACCCACAAGCAACCCCACTTGCTTAAATCTGTGATCCCTTGTTACTGCAAAATATCTGATCCAGTGGTCAAGCAAGTGAAGTTAATCATCGACTTCTATTCTTCTCGCAGCTGCTGCTACCACAGCTCATGTTGTAAACTTCACAGCTTTAAATTATACCAGAATTCCTCATTTATTTTCAATCTCTCTCTATTTCTCTTATAATTTCTAATATTTGCAGAATCAAATTTAAACAACTAAAAACAATCACAACACAAGCAAGTCGATAAAGAGATTCTTGATTAAACAAATAACAAACGAATATTGACCTCGGCATTCAAGGAAGAGCTTGATGAACCTAGCATAGAGATGAACACCATCGAAGGATCCAAGCCAGACATCCTAAAAAAATTAGATGGAGTCTAGCAGGGGTAATGGAGTAGGACTTGGTGAGAGAAGACAAGAAAAAAAATTAAAATTGAAAAAAAATGGTTAAAATAAATTCGGTATAAATGAAAAAAAAAGCAGTTGTAATTTTGAGAAAAAAAAAATTAAAAATAGGTTGTATGTGAAATTTCCTCAAAAGACTACTGATTTAATTGCAGTGAGATTACGTTTTTTTTACTTTTTTTTAACTCATAATCTAAATAAATAATTTATGAAACTTTAATTTTTTAATCTTATATTAGGTAAAAATAATTGAATTTTGAACATCTAAACTTTCCATTAGAATCAATAGAGATTTTGAGTTTGAAGCTTCCTAACATTTTGCCTTTCTCATTACAATAATTTGTGATTGAACAATTCATTTTAGTTAAAGAAGGATGACAACCAATTTCTCTAGTAAGATGAGAAAATGTCAAAAAAAACTTCTAAAATATTATAAAAAATACTCATATTTAATTTTTTTTAAAATATAAAAAACTATTAAAAATATTATAAAAATATATATACTTAAAAGTCAATATAAAGTATATCAAAAGTACATCCAAAATTTACTATAAGATATCTGCCTAAAATTTACCGGAAAATTATTGAAAGTTAAAACTATTCAAAATTTACTAGAAATCTATCTAAAATTTGCTAAAGATCTATCCAATATTTATCAGAGATCAAAATTAAATATTACAGTTTAAAGAAAATATTTTGAAAAAAAGCATTTTTTGTGTGTGCGAAACTACATATATTCTTATTCTATATGTCAATGGATCGAGACTACTATAAACTTTGGTAGACAAATAGATTTGAACCTAACTCTTCTAAAAAAACTAGCTCAAAGTTAGATGATTGTGTAAACTATTTTAAGTTCTATTAATTTCTTATTCCCAATATTTTCTTACTTTTGTGTTATAATTAGATACAGTCTGATTACTTTTCTTAATTGAAGAGATTTCTCTCTGTAACCGATAAATAAATACATGGTCCATTGTAGTTGTCATAGTTATCTTCCAAGTCTCTCCAAAGCTCCCTAGCAAATGATGAATAGAGAAATGATTCAACAATTTCCTTCATTATCGAATTGAGAATCCATGAGGTAACCATAGAGTCAACCCTACTCCATTCTTTGAAATCTTTTGTATCTTCCTCAAGTATCGATCCATCATTTTCAATAAAAGAAATCTTGCTTTTAGCTCTGAGCGTGATTTTAATTGATCGACTCCAAGTCATATAGTTATTTCCATAAAGAAGATTTGAAACCAAGACCATACTAGGATTATTTGAGGTCTGAAGAACAGTCAATCTTTCAAGGCTGCTTCCCCTTCCTTCCTCTGACCTTCGTACTGTGTTTCCTCTTTCCTTCGGGTTTAATAATATTTTCTGCCGTTACTCGCTTCTAAGCAAAAATCAAGAATCAAGAGTTTATGTTTTTTATCTGATAACCGTCGATAGGTTCTGATATCATGTAAAATTCGGTAGGTAATGAGCTTGAATATAACTCTTTCTAAAAGTTAGTTTAAAGGTAGAGGATTGTTCTAGTCATTATAAGTTCTATTAATTTTTTTAGCCCAATTCCACATTGTAGTTGTGGAAAATGTGAATGTGATGCAACAAGATGTATGGAGGGGGCTGTTAGAGAAGTGCCCTAAAGACAATCACTTTAGGTACTTAATGTACACATTTATAAAGACATTTATTCATTATATTAGTGTTCATGCATACGTGAATTAATATAGATATTAAATCGAGAAATGAAGTTCGTGATATATAACACAACGTAAAGAAAATTGTGATGAGATCAAGATGGTAAGATTTCTATCATGTGTAAATATGTTTATATCTAAATTATCCCCAGTCATAATATTAATAAGACGTGATATTGTTAATTCAGATAGACTAGCAAATGTTATACTTTTTAATTGAATCAAGTAGTAGATCTCATAAACTATAGACATGAGATATTTAGAGTTAACACGTGAATGTTTATTAAGTGTAGTTAAATACATTGGATGACTTACCATGAAACAATTATATGAATTATCTATTCCCATGTTAGTGATAGTTTCATTATAATAATGGTACAAGCATTCTAAGACTTGAGGTGCTCAAAGATATCTTAGATACTGATTCTATACATTAACGTCATTCCTTATTGCCTTATTGAGGTCACTCTTAGCATAGTGACTGGGTATAGCTTGAGGTTTTGAAGGTAGTTGTGTAGCTAATAAAGAATTCACTACACCTTATAGAATGAGAATATATCTATAGCCTCTTGTGTGAGGTGGACATATCTTAAAGACAGTCTTCAAGGATATCTTGTTAGAGTAATGAGTCTTATGGACAAGAAACTACATCACTTGGACTAGGTGTGATATAGTTAGTATAGTGGGAGTTGTCACATTGTCCATACTTTGAAACGAGTGGGGAATAGTGAGATGAAAGGACGAATTGCACAATAATTGTTCTATGAAAGGATTCGAATTAGACCACTGTCATTTTCGGTCAACTAGGAGTTATGATATATGGCTATAAACTGTTTATGACTTGTTCAAATTATATGATAATTTGAGTGGTCAATATAACCAGACACCTATTAGGTTACATGCATAAAAGAGTATGATAGAGTTAATAAACTTTGGATTTGATTCAAGTTTAAGAGAGAAAATTTGGACTGGACGGATTCACGGATGCGAAAAAAGTTTTCTCGAGATGAAGGCAGTTGTGAGGCTGTCTTCATAGACATAGGCGCCAGCACACAATGGGCTATCTCTACAATGACATGGCCTGAGCACTAGTAGTGCCTATGTCTATGCCGACATATGCTGTTTAGGCATAATTTTGGTGTTTAATTAGGAATTGGATTCTTAATTGGTCTCCAACAATAATATGATTTAGGGACATATAAATAGCCATTTAAAAGTCCAAAAATAGGGGTTACCACTTTTAGAGAAAACTAATTATAAATTAATTTCTAATTCTTATTTTCTCTTGAACAATCAACCATACTAGCACTTTAATTGTTTGTTCACTCATTACCATCATCAGTTTCTTTCATCCTCTTTGCATGAATATTGATAAAGACAATCTAACTTTTGGATTGTTTGCTACAACCCAACATAAAAGGAAAGCTCACAATTTGAGAATATCAATAATAAAACAAAGTAATCATTTTCATCCAAGTAGTTAGCATAACCGATTTTAATATACATAGATTGTTCTGTTGGTTCTTGAGTTTCTAAAATTTTAAATTTCCACTGTGCCATATATAATATGCATGTTAAAAACTCAACAAAGGTAGTCTCTTTGAGTCGATTAATTCAATTTTTAATGGGACTGAATGAGGGATACGAGAATGCAAAGAATCAAATTTTGTTACTTGATCCCTAGCCTAATGTTAGTAAAGCACATTCTATGGTGCTTAGGGTGGAAAGGCAACGTTAAGTGAATATGAATATTGATGATAATGCTGAAGGAAATGTGCTAATGGCTAGGACTGGACAATTTAATTGGAAAGGTAAAAAGAAAGATTATAGCAAAAATGAGAAGAAATTTTGTGAACATCGTAGAAAGTCTAGACATGTAAATGAAACTTGTTTCAAGATACATGGAGTGCCACAGTGGTACCAATAGTTGAAGATGAAAAGACAGAAAGACAAAGGAAGATATCACACAAACATGGTTGCTGACAGTGATGAAGATACACAAGGAGCTTCTAAAAGTCAAAACTTGAAGCATCAGTCAATTGCTGAATCATTTCTCTATTCATCATCTGCTAGGAGCTTTGGAGGGACTTGGAAGATAATTATGGCATATGCAATGGACCGCAAATTTATTAGTTACAGAGAGAAATCTCTTCAATTAAGCAAGGTAATCTGACTGTATCCAATGGCAAATTATTTTATGGACCAATGCCTATGTTGATTATTATTTACATGTACATTTATTATTATTTATAATTAATTTTTTTTCTAGTTTTTTATGTGATTTTTTTTGTTTAAGATTTTTTTAATGAACGTGTGTGTAAATAATAGTTAATATAAAATATGCTATAAATGAATATAATTACAAATAATAATGAATATGCATCTAAATAATAATATGAATATACAGTTAAATAATAATAAAATATAAAGTACATTCGAAATGAACTGATTTAAATAATAATAAATTTGTATACAAATAATAATAAAAATGCAGTCAAATAATAATGAACATAGAATATATTCTAAATGAATATAATTACAAATAATCTATAAATATAGTGAACATGCAGTGAAATAATAATAGACATACGTTCAAATAAAAATGAATATAGAATATATTATAAATGAACATGATTACAAATAATAATGAATATGCAGATTTATAAAATTGATATCGTTTTTTTTTTAAAATACATATCTAAGTCCATATTGCTACGTGGACCCAGGTCCATGATATAACAATTTGTATCCGATTATTACACAAAATTAAGAAAACATTTGGAATAAAAAATTAATAGAATTTATAATGATTTGAAAAATCTTACACATTTGAGTTAGCTTTTAGGATGAGTTAATATCCAAACTCATTTACCTACCGAATTTTACATGTATAATTAGAGTCACGATTTGCGAACAGTATAATATGCTACTTTCACACTCCAAATGACCCCCTACTTGTTGTACCCCACATTGAATATTGGCATGAGAGAGAAGTGTTGAAGTCTCAAATCAGATAAAAATAATAAATTAATAAACCTTATGATAGCTTGGACAATCTTTGAATTAGCTTTTAAAAAGAGATAAATCCAAACTTTTTATCTATTAAATTTTACAATTAATTTTACATAAGATTTTAAAAAATAATAAAATATTTCAACAAAAGTTTTTAAAAAAATAACTAGGCTGACAGGGCTCCAACTCGATAATTATCTAGTATTTATTTCTCCATATCAAATATATTTATTTCTTGACAATGCGATTGTACAAATTGTTCTTCTTGAATTGCATTAAATGTAACTACCAAGCATTGATGTTTTTCTCATTAGTCTTCATTTCCCATTCTCATCTGCATAACCCATGTTCCTGATTTTCTTTTTTTCTTTTTTTCAATAAATTGTTTTATATATTTAAAATAAAATTAATATAAAAGCATTTAATGGTATCTCAAATATTGAAATCGTTGGATATTTTTTTTCAATAAAAGTGCTTCTCAGAAAAAATTGTATTATAGTAACTTTATTATTTTCAATATCGTGAATTTTAAAGTTAAATAGTGTTATTGTTCGTTGCTAATATACTTTGAAAATTTTATTTTTCTTCACCATTTCATCAACCATACTCATATGATATTCCTTAGCCCCACAACCAAAAACTGGATAAAAAAATCAGACTTAATTAATCAAGAGGACCAAAAGAAGCAAACTTAATAAAAAACTGGATCCAAAAAATCAAGTTTGATTTCTGGATAATAAAAGTTGGGATGGTTAATTAGGTATAAGATGAACACATAGAGACATCAAGAGACAAATAGATTAAGAAAAAATGTACATAAGAGCATACCATCAGCTTCTAAAGCCAATTTCAAATGGTAATATGATAATTATATGAATAACTTATAAGATTACAATAATTGAAAATGGAGAGAGAAAATTTCATCTAAGTAGAAAAATTCTAAGTAGAAAAATTCTAATGGATCGCATTTTTATTATTTTATAACATTTTAAAATATTAATAATAAATATAATATACTAAAATATTAACGAATCTCATAAATTGAAATTAATGTCAATTACTTTAATAAACTGTCAAATTGCAATTGAAATTTTAAGAATATCAGAGTGGAAACATACTTTGCAATTGCAAAGCAAATACATTGATTAGGATGCTGGAGGTGTTGACATCGCAGGGAAAAAGGAAGAAAATGAGGTGGTTGTATTCGTGCGAGTAAAATCTCAAAAGCAATAAATCACTCGCTCATAATTTTAAAATTACTAATTCAGAATTCGAATTAAACGTTGATTAAGTTAGTTCTTCAACATCTCATAACATTTTTATTAAGCTGTACAGAGAAATTGGACGGAAATATATGTTAGGTCATGGAGAACCCTGCGAGTTAACGTATAGGTTTTTTCTTTTTTTAGCCATGTAATGCATACAAAAAATTTTTAGAATGGCTATATTCATTATGTTATTTATAAGTTAAATTAAATATTTAGTAATATATATTTAATTATTTTATTTTTATTAATTAAAATAAAAAATATATATATATATATTGTATTTAATAATTAAATTAATATATAAATAATAAGTGGACAGAATCCTTCTAAATTTTTCTAAATACACGGTTACAAAAAATGAATATGAAGCCACGTGTTGGACTTGAAAGGTAAAATCGTGCAGTGTGCAGCCTGCATTGCAGACTTTTCAATTAAGTACTTGTTGCATTTAATAATAATGCGAATTTTTGTAGCTCAATTACTACGTAAGTGAAAATATTCATTAGTTTAAACTCTCCACTTTGCTTCTCTAATAAAAAGCAATTATTATTATTATTAAAAATGGCCCTCTTGTTCGCCATTAGTGTTATGAAATAATTTAAAAAAAAATTAATACTTCTATCTTTTGATAAATGCCATTGCTATAATTTTTATGCCTTTAATAATAATAGAGATCTTTTATTGTTTTTGGGCCTTTTTTTTTTTTTTTTTTATAGAATTGGTTAAATTCAATATTATAATTTTTTTTAGATTTTGGACGTATATCATTGACAAATTTTTGTATAAGTTTAATAATAGATCAATTTAATAAAATCAGCTTATAAATCTTCACCAACGTATTTTTCTTTTCATAATACAAAGACAAGTTCCTGGCCCCCACATCCTGAACACCCTCTGACCACTTTCACGTGTGGGTCCAGATGCCAGTTCTACTTTTAACTAAGTTCATGTAACATGCTAAACCAACGCGCCACTACACGCGCCGCCAATTTAACTAACGTCACCTTTCAAGTCAAAATCTGAAGTCGAACTTGAAGGAGAAAAAAAAAATAAAAAGGAAACAGAAAGCTCACTTGACAACCGCAGTTGGGTACTCATAAAGCGCGTAATCCTATTACTTAATCTACAATTATTATTTTTAAGCAAAATTACTATTTATTTTCCATCATTTCATATAATATTCTAGTATTTTTTTCTAAAATTTAAAAAACATACGATTTATTTTTTATAATTTGATATAATATATTATAAACATTCAAAATTTAAAAATAATACTGTTTAATTTTTGAAATTTAATATTTTATGTAAATTTGATTTAATAAAATAATATTTATTAGCAAAATAAAATATTTTTTTATAGTTTAACATAATATGCTATTATCATTCGAAATTTAAAAATAATACTATTTAATTTTTAAAATTTAATACTTTTATGTAAATTTGATTTAATATCTATTAGCAAAATAAAATATTTTTTTATAAGTATATTATATTATTTTCCAAATCTATTAGAATATTATATCAAATTACAGTGAGCAAATCGTATATTTTTTAAATTTCAGAAAAATACTAGTATATTATATCAAATTAAAAAGAATAAATAGTAATTTTTCTTTATTTTTAATGATCTATTATTATTATTATTAATTATTGTATTAGATATATATTTTACAAAATTTTACAAAAAGCAAAAAACAAATCAAGAACTGACCGGAGAAACTGCCGGTGATAAATAAACCTGACTCTGTATCACAGTTTTGCTAATCTTGAAACCGGGAACCACAGTGAAACCCACCCGGAGGTCGGCATCCACACCGTCAGTTTCTAATAAAGATTGATGGGTTACACTCTCCATGTAGACTTCAGAGAATCTCGAATTTTTGCTCACCTGAAAAACACTAACATCTTCACCAAATGAGAAGCCCAAAAGGTTCAAACACCAAACTCGCCTCGCCATCTCAACAAAAGCACTGAAGAATGGTGAATCCGGCCACCCACCGGAGTTAACAAGTTTCCTCTGGTTCAAATTTCCGAACAAAGAGCATTCCATTTTTGCATGAACAAGCTGCAGATACTTAGCTCTTGTGAATCTTGCGAAAGATGAGGTTGGGTTTTGGGTGAAGTAGAGTTTTGGATTTATGGATTTTAGGTGTTTGAACTTATTGAAGTAACTTTCGCCACTGTAATGGCGATCCACAGGTGGTGGAGATTCATTTGGGATCATAAAATTTGGATAATTGAAACCTTCAAACATAGTTTTACTCACAAAAGATTCAAACACAAAGCAATAGTGGGCTGGCTTTGCACATATAGATTCAGATTCTATGGCATTAGCAGCAGCTTCAATATCCCAGTGGGCAGCTTCCATTTCTCGAACCATTAGCTTAACAAAACTCCTCATGGATCTCAAAGCAAAGTGGAGAAATTGAACAAAATGGGTTGGGTTCAAGATTGAGAATTGAATATTATCAAACAGTGATAGTGGTCCACTAGCATTTAGTCTCTTTTCTAGAGATTTATTGTAAGCAATGGACTCATCAAGCTTCTTCTTGAGCGAATTAATGTCTGAATCTTTATCCTCAGCTTCTCCTTGTAGTTTCTTGATGGTGATCTCATAAGTCTTCATTAAGCCCTGTTGCTCTTGAATCTCTGCAAGCATAATGGTGACCTGTGGGGAGAGATGATCAAGATCATTCTTGAAGAAGCTTCGTTTAAGTTCTGAAAGTTGCTTCAACTCTTCAACAACAGCTTGATCTGCAGCATGAATAGCATCGCTAGAGTAAGGATTCTGAGCCATTTGAAGCTCAGCATAAGCTGCTTTAATGGTGGTTATACCTGCAAAAAGCTTGGCCACTAACGCATCCAATAGCGCCTTCTTCTTGGATTTAGCAAAATCTTTATGCTTGTGCTCACTAGAATTATTGTTGTGGGAATTGATTATGCAAATCCCAATTCCATTATTTGAAGAAATTTTTGTTGCAGTCTTGAGATTGATTACTTTTTGGAAAGTTCTTGCAATCTTGCTCTTGTTGCTGGATATTGATCTGCATTTGATTGTCTCCATTTTTTAGAAGATGGGTTTGATTTAGGGAAAATAAAAAAAAAAGTTTATAGTTTCAGAGAATTTGGGTAAGAGAGGTTTTAAGAAAGATTAGATTTTGAGTTAGTGACTGTTTTTGTGGTTAGAAAGAAGCAGACAGAAACTTTGACTAGCAGATTGGAGCCGGAGATGGAGGTGGGCTAAAGAATTCAAATCAATATTATAGAAAGGAAAAAGTTGGATTCAAAGCGCGGGAGAAAAGAAGAGGAGGATATTTTTTTATTTTTGGCATTCCTATCATTTTCGTTCTTTCTTTTTTTTCCTTGTAGACGGTGGAATAAACAAATTCTATATAGTGATGGGCCATAAAAATTTCATTATTTTTATATTTGTCATCATAAAAATAAAATTTATATAAATAAAAAAAACTCAATATCTCTATTCTTTTTACACTCCACACATTCTCTCTTTCTATATAATGTATTATTAAATTAACATTTTAAATTCATTTTTATTAAATTGGATGAATTTAGCCATTAATTTTGGTAATGATTTTTGTTAAAAAAAATTGAACGAAGAACTGTAATAACTTACACCTACATCTGTTGTCCTATAAAAATGGTTGATTGAGGTAATTTGGTGTATAAATAAAATCTATATTAGGACAATTATACCCTCTCATAATTCAACTTTTAGTTTGAACTGGATTAATTAGGGTATATAAATTTCTAAAGACCAATTAATAATGCACTGAAAAATACTAATATTGATGTCCACAATTAAGAAAAAAAAATAGAAATAAGAAACTGAAATAATTTCTTTCAATTTTTTATCACTCAACACTAAATTCGCAAACATTTCTCAATACTATATTGAAAGGTACCAATTATAGATGTAAATTAGTTAAGCTATTCGTGAATTACTCATACTCGACTTAAAATGTATGTACTCGAATTCGATTCGAGTTAATCAAGTTGAGTTTGAATTGTTCAAATAGTTTATCGAATCGAATTCTAGTATTACAACACTTAATTCGTAAGGTTTGCATGATTAATTAAATTCGATTATTTTATTATTTATTAAATTACATTTATAACCCCACTATATAAATAACATAAAAATTATATATCTCCTTTTTTAATTTCAGTCAAGTTTAATCAAATATAATTCAAATTGAATATATTTTTTATTAAATTTTTTAAGTCAATCAAATTTTATTAAGTCCAACTCGAGTATTTTAAAAATCGAATTTTGAACCATTAGAGGAAAGTTCGATCCAATAGAATTCGAGTATTTTTATCTGTGTTGGAGCCTAACTCTATTATACCCTGTTACAAATATGATTAGATTTGGTGATTTTCACTGGCACCAAATATTGGACCCCACCGCTGTCAAACTCGTGAAATGGGTAAATAAAATAGCCCAATAGGCGACGTTTGAATGTTTGACTACATGATTAACCACCGTGACCCATTTTGAATTTCTTTATAAGTTTTGTGGCCAACAGCATATTATTTTCTGGGCAATATGACAAATCTGTGCACTACTCTATTGGGCATTGAGAAGGGGCCCGCATTGGGTTTGATTATTTCACGATATTCGTTTCAATCATTTTCCTTGCTCTATAAAAATAAATAAATAAGTCATCCACTTTGAATTAATAAAGCTCATGGATATTTATTTTATTAATTTGATTATATAATTGTTAAGATTTACTTAGATATTAAATTTATAATTTCCTAATTTTATTATACGGTGCAGGAGTTTAATTTTTTTCTGTAATTTTTGGCATTTATTATGATTACTTTATGATATGTGTAGCAACCGAATTAATATTAATTGACTACTTTTTACTCTTTAAATAATATGTTTTTTCTGAATGACGAAGGTAAAAAAAAAAAATAATATAAAGGAAGTAGATAATATTTTGCTTTTATGATAAAAGAAATATATTTGAAGAAGCATTAGGCAAATAAAATCAATAATGAAAAGAAAAATAAGGGAAAATGGTTCACACTTACGGATTACAGTAAGGGTTTTACGAATATCACATCTATCAAATTTGTTCAAATCTTATTAGAAATTAAAGACGGCTACATATCTTTAGATACTCGCTATCCGATAAATATGATTTTACATATATATAAAATTTATTTTATTGTAATTTATTGAACGTAATGATATAATTACTTATTTTTGTCTGTTATTGAATTATAAATATAATATGAGTTGAAATTTAAAATATAATTTTTATTCATAACATAAAATATTTAAATTTTATTGTTTTAATATTATTTTTATACAGTTTGATAAATTATTTTAATTTAAATGTATTGAATTAAATTTTATATTTTATTTTGTTTGTTTTATTTGATTTTATAGTAATTTATGATATATTTTTTATATATTTTTAATTATTTATTTAGTTTAAATTTTATTTTAAAATTTTTAATAACAAATAAATAATTAAATAAATTCAGATATTAATTCGATAATACTAACCAAATTTCTAACGAATGCAAATATATATATATATATAACCATATTTATATTTGAATATGACATCTTTCACGGATAGCTGTGTATCCGTTGGCATCCCTATTGACACTACGGGATCACATTCGGGAGGAATCTAGGGTGGGGCAGAGACAGCAGCATCATCAAATGAATCTGCTGGTGAGAACTGAGCTGTGACGCAAATTGGTCACTTGTCAGTGATACTCTAAGCTTTATGTAGACAGCATATTCCTTCATCCAAGTTTTTTAGTTAGGATGTTCACTGGCTTTTTAGATTAACTATTCTCCCTTGTAAATTGTCAATTTATTCTCTCATTTATTATATATTTTCACCTTTTCTTTTAGATATTTTCTCCTTTCGTTTCTTATTCCATATAATTATTAAAATGTCTATTCAAATAATAATAATAATTTACTATGCAAATTTATTTTTTTATTTCCACCTCATTAACATTATAAATAATTTCACTAAAAATTTAAAATTATAAATAGTTCAACTAAAATTATTATTCAATAAAAAATAATATTTTATTGATTACATAAAATTTACAATATTATGGTAATTAAGAGAATGTGTTGGTTCAAAATCAAGAAAGCAAAAATAAATGGCTATGATAAATATTACTACTTCCGTAACAATTACTATCTCTGTTATGTTCTAATAAAATTTATTCCACTTCAATTAAAATTTTATATTATCAATAAAAATAAATTTTTTTTTTCAACTTTATCTTTATTTTGATTTTTGGAGCAAATCTTTTTTTTTTTTTTGGCATTAGAGAGAGAGAGACACACCTCACATATACATTTAAATGGTCTAGTGGACTATGAACTATATAATAAGAGTAGTCATCTATTTGTATTTGCCGTAAAGGCGAAATCTCACTTAGTGTGAATGAAAAGATTTGAACTCAATAACTCACCTTTCAAGAGCAAATGCACTTGCCACTTGAACTAGGGCTCAAGTGTGGAGCAAATTTTTTCTATTAGTAAAAGTTTTATCGATTAATTACTTTCAGTCTTTTTCAAAAAAAAAAAATATTTATTTTATGTCTATAATTATATATATTAAATAATATTTTTAATTTTTGCAAAAAAAACTTTAAATGATATAGAGAACGCAACGGAGTTAGTATATAGTATAGTGGTGATGAGAGGAAAATGCCATGAAAGTTCGTTCAGTCTGCAGCTGGGAAGTGGCAACTACAGAGTGTTTGCAGACATGGGATGGAAGTATGAGTTTTTGGAATGCAAAATCAGCAAGAAATCTTAATTAATGTAACAGATAAAAGGTATTAATATTTAAATAGAAATATATATATATATATATATAATGCCGAATAATCAAGTTTTGAATCTCACCATCCCTCGAATTTATAATTGATAAAAGATAAAAATCAGAAAACAAGTATAAGAATCAAAATCAAAAATTAATTAAGTAATTAATTTTACATACTTATACCTTATGATGCAAATGTACAATGACTGAAAACTTACATGTGTTGAGAAAAAGAAACATGCAAAGATGCATATATGCATGCATAAATTTTATTGGGAAAGTTAATATTTACTCTATCTAATTTGACATAAAATACTAGTATCTCCCTAATACTTGAAAAAATGTGAGATAATATACTAGTACCACTTTAAAATTTAAAAAGAATATAATACATTAGTAAAAAAAATATTCTCTTTTACTCAGGGATAATTAGTCTAATAAATCAAATTTGTAATGATATATTAGTGCAATATGTCAAAATTTTAGGAAATAAATAATATAATTTTTAAATTTCAGGGGAGTACTAATATATTATATCAAATTATATGGAGCAAATTATATATTTTTCTTACTTAAAAAAATATTAATATATTATATCAAATTAAAGGAATTAAATAGTAATTTTTTCAATTTTATTTTAGGGTATGAATGGGGAAGAAGAAAACTGTGAGAAGAAAAGACATGGCTGAAAAAGAAAGAGAGATAACGAAATATTGTATTGAAATGGGGGACAACTTCACAAACCAACCATGTCAAGAGCACACGTAAAATGACAACATAAGCTTGCTAATTTTAAAATTAAACATTCAAGATGTTTAAATCCACGAACACTAATAATATATATCAAACTCAAAATTATAATATCAATGCGCTAATGGTATACACAAGTCAAGTTATTCACAAACTATTCGAATTTAATTTATAAGGTTCGCGAGTTTAATCAAGTAGTTATTCTTTTTATTATTTAATAAATTACTTTTATATTCATAGTATTTAATTATATTTGAGCTTTTAATTGAGTTATTTGGAGACAATTTCAAGTAGAGTTATAACAAAGTATACCATTTATTAAATTTTGCAATTGATTTGATTTTTATTGAATCGAACTCGAATAGTTCGAATATTTTCGAGTTGACTTCGAATAATTAAAAAAATGTTAGATTGAGTTTGAGTAGAAAATACTAAAAATAATTATAAAAAAAATCATCTGTGAAAGAGAGTAGGGTTAATTTAGAAATTACCAACCTAGCTAGAGGCTCATGCTTATCTTCAACATGGGGACATGCTTTCCAAGGTTGTCCTACTTAATCATACTTTACGTTAAGCAAACTTGACCATGCCTAAAATTGTTTAGTGGAAGAATACTCAATTTTTTAGAATATATTAAGGTGGCCGAGCATTTTAGACCTCATAATTAAAATTTGTCATGTTTTATGGGCATTAATTAAATTAGAGAAACAGTTGGGGGCTCCTTAACATCATATTGGCGGACAATAAGACATAAACAAAAGCTTATAATCGATGTAAATTCAATCTCAATCCTAAGCCTAAAAAGGTGGCCGGCTTAATTATTGCAAATCGCTGGATGTGACTCTTAAGCCTTAAGCCATTGGCTTATACTTAAAAGGTTCAATTTACATTCTACCTATTTTCAATTTATTTTGGAGTAACTTATATTTTGCTTTTTATATTTTATATTTATTCTTTTTGTCATTTTATCTCTTAAAATGTTTTTTTAGTTAGTTTATTCTTGAATTTAGTTTTAAGTTCATATTATTCTCTTATATTTTAGAAAGATATAATCTTCTGCCCTCCAATGCTTATATTGTGAAATATCAGCATCATAAGACATGAAGTTGCATGCTTTTAAAATGATAGGAATAATGTGACAAAAAAATTGAATTATAAGGAAATCTGGATAAAAAACATTTTAAGAGGCTACATGATGAAATGAGACAAATATATAGGGTTGAAAGACTACACAACTCATCCATGCACTGACATGCAGAAAATCAGTCTCCACCAATTACTGAGTTTATCTCCGAGGAAACAAATTAAAATACAATTCTTGCCAAACATAACAAGGAACAAGCTGCTATATCTATACATATCAATTGAGACTGATTTTTCTCTTCCTTAATTTTCTCTCCTCTTGTTCTTTACTTTTGTATTTCTTTTGGTCTCTCTTGTAAACTCTATTTATAAGCTGCTGTATTTCTTGTAAAGTAAAGGAATGAGAATTATGCCTTTTCTATAAAATCTTTCAAGGGTGACTTATGCCTCATCCCATTTATTTTTCTATGCCACATACATACAATAGGTAAACTAAAATTGCTTTAGGAATTAGAGATTATTTTAGTTTAATGGTATTAGTGTAGTGAATAAAGTTGTAAAATTCCAAATTCGAATATCCATTCAGATTTTTTTACCAAAAAATTTGCTTAAGAAATTTCACTCTATACATAATTTTCTGAGTGGATAATTTATAACATCAGAAAAATATATGTTTTTTCTTCTAAAAGAGTAACATTCATTATATTTTCTACTTTAGTACTAATATTACTTAGTGTTTAATTAAAATGATGCACAAAAAAAAAAAAGCTTATTAAAATCATGAGAATCTATTTAAAACGAGGCTTTGTTTCAGTATTTAAAATTACGTAGGCCTATCAATGAGAGAAAATGGCATGCACATAATTATGCAAGTAATTATGACAATCTAATTTAATAGAGAAACTATGAACCTTGTCGAAAAGGCTGTCCCACTCATACCCCCAGGACCACCGGAGCCACATCTACTAAAAAAAAATTATTTCATACTTATAATTTGAATTTAAAACTTATATATATATAATGAGAGAAATCTCTACTATCTCATTCTATACCTTCTAATTAGTATTTCTTATATCTTTAATCCATAATCATTAATTCCTTGAGCCCATCCGCATATAAATCAAGCATATGCCTTGTTTTATTATTTTTATTTTCTCGCGTGCAGCTTTAACATTAAATAAATTCTTGATCCTTAATTATTATTTTTTAACGGTTTGAAGCTAATGTTGTCGAAATTTAGGATCGGATAGAGAAGAATCGTAGCTAATAATTTGAAAAAATAACAATAAAATGAAATACACAGATTTAACGTGGAAAACTTCCAAATAAATCGGAGTAAAAACTGTAGAAGAATTTTACTAAAAAATTAAATAAGACCTCACTCTAATTTTAAGAAAAGAATAATTAAAACTCTCTAAAAAAATTAGAAGAATTAACAATTTTCTCTCTCTATTTTATCTCTCTCGGGTAACTCGCTGTTTTCTCTAAGAATTTTGGCTGTCACTCACAATTGTTGTTGGATGGCCTATTTATAGGCAAGATTTGCTTCATTAGCAAGTTACTTGCCGCCCAAGGAATGGCCTTATTTGGCCAAAATTCGGTCCAACAGGAATTGACCAAAAATTGGTCCAACTGTTTTTTTTTTTTTTTTTAATTATCAATCGTGGTGCAACAGCTACATTGAATCATTTCAGCTTTTCATCACATTTTTAGATTCAAATATTGTAAAAACAAAACAAAAATATTTAGAGAATCCAAAACTCAGCTATCTAAGCAAATAAAAAATTTTCTCAACCGCTGAAGTCATCATAAATAGAATGAATGCAAAAATCAATGTGCCACCAACTATCCTCATCTGTTTCCGCTCTATGCCGCACAAGTTTGTCTCCAACTGATTTTCTCTCTCGAGAAATGAAAATTAAATCATCCATGCATGAACTTGTAGCCAGTATTAATTCATGAAACTCTTTCTAATACATTTTATTCTTTACGTTTCATTTCAAATATTCATTTTGCAATCTTCACGTAAATTAATAAAACAAATGATTAATCACCAAAATTTTATAGAATCCGCATTATATAATTTATTTTAATACCTTTTCATTTTTTTTTGAAAGTGTAAGAATAAATAGTATACAATTTCAATAATTAAGATTAAACCGAAAAAATATGCATCAACAACTACTTTCATATTTAAAATATACATTTAACTGGAACAAAAAAAAAAAAAATTGAACACTTAAAGTGAAATAGAGAGTACGATCATATATTAGAAGCGGTAGTGATATTGATGGTGTGTGATCAATAATTAAGCTCCTCAAAGAACAATTAAGTATAACGTTATTTAACATAGCAAAATATTTTCCTAGGAGGAGTTTTTTAGCAGCTCAGATGGGTAGAAACCCAAGCTTTGTTTGGAAGAGTATTTGAAATTCTAAATTTGTTCTTCGAAAAAGGGTGCAGGTGGAGTATTGATAAGGCCAATTAGATTAGAGTTTGGAATGATCCTTGACTTGGTAGAGATTCCAATTTCAAAATATGATTTGCATGTTATTGTTAGACTGGAGGATATGTTGGTTAATGATTCTTGGATTCCTGGGTCGCTGGAGTGGGATATTGAGCTTTTGAATCGTTTTGGAGCTAAAGATGTCACAGGGATTTTGAAGCTCCTTCCTGGATGTTTGACTAGAGATGACATTTTGATAAGAAGGCCGGTATTCTGTTAAGTCTTGTTACAGTACTTCGAATGATTTATGTACCTCCTATGTTGAGATCTTCCTATGGAGACAGTAAGAACTTGTTGCCCACTAGGGATAAATTGTATTTAAGAGGTATGCTTGTTGATAACTCTTGCATGGGAGAGCATCTACTTTATCTTTTCGTGGATTGCTGTTTGGCCGCTGGGAAGTGTTGGGGTTTGTTTCTTTATGTTAGATAATCTTGATGCTTGTCATGTATCCGAGCTTTATATGGTTCTTTGAGCTATTTGGAGGCAGCGTAATAACTGATTTTGGCGAAAACGGATGGTTCCTGCTTTTGAGATTGTCTCATATGCGTTGTCTTTTCTCACAAATTGGTCCAAGGCTAATGCTAGGCTTGGTTGCAATAGAGGTAATCAGACTCAAGAGTGTTTTGTTTTGGCAAATACCGAGTCTAGCATTTGGCTTTGTTCCCAATGTGATGGTCTCATTGGTTTTGGGGTGGTTGGTGATAACCACTTCGATGATTTTGTTGTGGGTTTTTAGAAGGTCTTGGCTTCTTGTGTTAGGCCACAAGTTGCAGAAGCAATGAGTTTGCAGGAGTTCCTAAGTTGGCTTAAGAGTGAAACTTATACGGATGTGATCTTATTAGAGAGCTTGATGAAAAATTGGTTGTGGATGCAATTATTCATCCTCAACATGAGTTCTCTGAGTTTGGAATTATCATTCTGGTTATCATTTTTGCTTGAATCATGCATGAATTTCTCACTTTAATTTATTAAAAAGGAAGTGAGCAGGGGATTAATTACACTCATGGTTACTGAATTTCATATTATCACAATTTTTTATTTTGTAATACTAAAATCACTGAATTTTATAAATTATTATACAAAAAGACGAATTTTAATTTTAACAAATTATATATCAGCTAGAAAGCTGACATAATGATGATATAGTAGTCAGATTTTACCACATCACTTGATATGCAGACATAGTGACACGTCAGATGTCATATAAACGCTATGTCAAATGTCATTTTTTAATTAACCAGTTTTATTTTTATTCTATTCGAAAATATGATGTGGTGCATATCTGGCATTTGACATGTCACTACATTCTACGTGCCAAATAACGTGACAAAATTCAACTGTTATGTCAGTTTTCCAGTTGATAATTTACCAAAATTGGTCAGCGATAGTTTTTCCACAATAATTTATAAAATTCAGTAATTTTAGTGTTACAAAACAAAAAAAATTATGATTTAGGTGTAAATAATACAAAATTAAGTGACTATATATATAATTATTCCGTGATTAGGGTAGCTCATCAACTTATTAGAGCTGCAAATTCTAATGCTTTTTCTTCCTTTTGGATGATCCTCCTTTTCACGAGGATTCTATTTTAAATGGTTTGATTTAATGAAAGTAATTATTTTTTCAAAAAAAAAAAAAAAGAAAGTGTAACGATTATGACTTCATGCTAACCAGGAGTTAATTAGATGAAACTCAAACAAGTACAATTAATTAAATTACTAGATAATCAGTTAGCAATTAGGTATGTGGATTTTATAAGAGGAAGCAAATTATTGTAATGTATGATTACTCATTTATGATTATGTCCAAATACATCACTTGCATTTGTGGTAGTTGATGCCTTCTACGAAATGCAACATGTTGATTAATTATATTTTACCCAAAAAAATTGAAAACCAAATAATTAATGTACCAAAGTTTCAAAATGAAGCAAGTACCTAATTAATTACATATATAATACCTAATAACTTGAAATAATTAGACGTATAAAGGAAAAAAGAGAAAGGTTAGATGCATGTAACATTATTTCATCAGGGATTATTTTGACTATTCTCCATTCGAGCAATTCTTAGCCATATTAGGTCTATCATGTTATCTGTAGACTAATATAATCGTACAATAATATTCATTTAATTATTTTATTTTTATGGGTTGATATGAAAATAAAAATAAAACAATTAAATACATGTTAGTATGTGATTGGTTTGATCTATCTAAAAATTCCTTCATTCTCACCATTGCTGAGCATTATCATGTTTACACAATCACTGGCTAACTGCTGAGCATTATCATGTTTACACAATCACTGGCTAACTGCTGAACCGGTCAAAACCTGGTCATTAATGTCCTTCCGCCATTCCACTAGGTATCTCCCCATCCTTTGCATCTCTGACCACCCTTTCTTCCCCATCTTGCATGCTCAAGTTCCACTGCGCTTCAACCAGATACCAATGGGAGGTTCAAGATATTCCACTTCAAGTAGCCAGAAAAATGAGACAAGTTTTTTCTATAAGCATGTTTCTTTTATCTAATGTGAGGAGAAAAATCATATTAATAATAAATTAAGGTGATGAAAAAATACTTCAGTAGAACTAAGTTAAACAGCTAGAGTTAGATATTGTATTTGGTGATGAATAGAATTAAGCAACTCCTCGATTTCGACCTAAACTTCATGGTTTCGGTAAAATTTGAGAAGGATATTATATTTGGTGATGGATAAAGATTGAGAAGAAAGTGAATTTAGATTTTTTTATTTTTTTTTTTAAGGATTTTGAATTTTTTTATTTTTATTTTTAGTAAATAAAATAATCTATGCAGTAGAAGATTTTAAATTAGAAGACAAACGCGCAGATAGACAATGTGTGCATGTTGTCGTATATTCTATTATAATTAGACTTAAAATTAATATAAATAAATGTATAATAATATATTTAAATAAAATTAAGTAATAATTCGGAAATTCAATTAAATACAAAAAAAAAAAAAAAAAAGAAACTCAACATGTTATAATTTAGTGATTTAGAAATGGAATTTTGGCCATATATGCTTTCACCTTCTCTATATAGTGGACCATGTGCATCATCGATCTTTCTTTCTCACTATTAGCTATACTTTGTTGGTTGCATCAGCTTTATCAGCTTTGCCAAGCACAAAGGTCCAATCATTGAATTAATCCAATGGCTATGATTGAGTTTTATTTGTCCGATTTGCTTAAGGGTCCCCACTGGGCGGGTATGGTGTCTCTATATATACATATATAGTGCTGTCTAAATTTGCACCTCTGAAATTTTTGTATCTCTGCTTGTACATATTAGATATAATCACACGATTCATTTTTTTTTTTTCAATTATTGTAGCTACTAGTCAATAATCTATACTTCAAACCTAATTTCAATTTGAAGAGTTACCCTCTTTGGCGTCAGATTTTTCGTACAGCACGAAGAGGCTATCATGCAATAAAAGAACTCCTTAGAGAAGCATTATGACTAGGGTGTAATCGAGTTGAGTTAAATCCATATATATAATATTTTTGACTCTATTAAAAAAATTTAAATTTGAACTTGGTGAAACTATTTTTTAATTGTTTGAAATTCAACTAAAAATAATATTCGAGCTATTTGAAATTGACTTGATAAATCTCGAATCAACTATAAAATTTAATAAATAATGTACTCGACTCGAGTTAGCTTGAACATATTTAAATATTGAGGGTATAAAAATAATTTAATAAATAATAAAAAACAATTACTCAATTAAACTTGCAAGTTTTATGAGTCGAATATTGTAATATTCGTACTCGATTGGACAATCTACTCAAACTACTCATGCTCGAGCTCGACTCCATTAACTTATCAACTCTGAATCAATTCGAATATTTTATGAGTTACACTCAAATAACTTGATTCTTTTACACTCCTAATTACAAATATAATGTGTGGTAAACAAATACTAGTACAGAAAAT
>CATIWF010164136.1:0-18058 GCA_949630135.1 Balakata baccata
TAAAAAAATCACATACGAATTATCAATAAAAATATAAACTTATATAACATCTAAAATTAAATTAATTTTCAAAAATATAAATAATTCAAGATTTTAACAAAAAAATGCCGAAAAGGCTGAACATGGAATCTGCTACAATAACTTTTTTAGCCAATTATAAACATACTTTTTAATAAAAATTTAGCTTTTTGGAAAAATGAAATGTAGCATAAGCAAACAATAATAATATATATAATAGTTAAACAGCATAATGAAAATAACAACAATGCATTAGCTGAATCATAAATATTAAGCTGCATATGATGAGTTTAGGATAAAATTAAGGCCATATCAGAATTGGACTTGTAAATATTTAAAAATGGGTCCAAAAAAATAGTCCAACAACTTTCAGCCGTGTCCCAGACGTGTCCTTCCCGTGTCCTTAGCTTTGACTTATTTTTCAGTCAACGACACGCCATGTGGCGTGTCCGAGGCGTGTCCTCGTGTCCCTGTGTCCGACACGCGATTTCCTCCTCTCCTAGGCGTGTCAGTGCAACATAGTTGAAAATGGGTACAAAAGAAGTTTTCAGCAATTTTAGCTCATTTATTGTCATGGCAACATCACAGAAACTAAGGTTGAACTCAGTCTAAATCAAGGAAATGCAACAGCTTAACCCAACTTTTACCCAGAACAGGTTCCCTTCCGTATCATATTTCTTTACTAGGATTAAAGATATACAAACATTTCCAAGGTAACTTTTTGGAGGAGCATAATTTAAATAACCAACTATATAACCAATAAGAAAACAAAATGATATTTCAAAGTAAAATATCAAACAGCTCTAACCACTTGTAACATAAGAAAAGCAATACTACTCACACCTTTACTGCTTTCATTCTTGGAAGTTGCCAGTGGACTGTGAACTGTGTCATTAGGTATCTAAAACCAAAACCCAGATTCAGAATTAAATATTCAACCAAACAAAAGCAATACACTGAAATTCTCCCAACTTGCAGTATTCAGCAAATGCTTGCTATTGCAAAAATTGGCATTTAAAACTTACGGTTTCAGAAGCCGCAAACTGGAGCAAAAAACAAGAGATCAAAAGCATAGAAAATTGAAGAGGATTGAATTCCAATTCCATGTCAGCACTTTCCAAACCCCTAAAAATTGGAAAAAAAAAAAAAAAAACCCTTAACCCAGAGTGAAATGGAACAGCAAGATTATAAATTCAAAATTCATAGTTAAAAAAACAGAAAAACAAAAACCCTAACTTTCTGCTTGGTTACCCAGAAAGAGCACATTTAAAACTTATCAGCACAAGAAAGACTGGATTTTTAACCTGTGAAATGAAGTAGGTCAGTCAAAATTATTCATGGTGGCGCTTGAGGATTAAATCTGCGAGAAGAAATTGCAGTTCTTTGCATTAGTAGTAATTTAGGACACCGCACTTATTTTTTACGAGGCTAGCTGGGTCAGACAATGCTCAATGGTGACGACTGATGACTGATGGTTGGTTACCTACTATAAAAATTTATTAAATCATAATGACGTAAATTTTTTACATAGGAAAAAAAAATTTCACACATAAATATTATTTGTACAAAATATATCACAAAAAATTTACACTTTTTTTAATCACTCATCTTTTTTTTTTTTCCTCAAATGAAAGATAATTAAATATTAAAATTTTTTATATGATCTATTTTGTATATTTAGAATTTATACGTAGAAATTTTTTTAGTGGTATAAAAAATTAATATCAGTATTTCATTAAATAGTATATAAATTTAACAGAATATATTTTTATATTATAAAATTAAAATTTTAAAATTTTTCTGTTATAAATAATATTTCAGATATTAAATTATTATAAATTAAATAGTAAGTTCATCCAAAAGTATTTAGGCTCCATATTTTTCTTAAATGCAATTTTCTTTTCTTTTTTATTCTTTTCTTTTTCTTGGTGGGAAACTTAAAACTAATTAATTTTTTAACAATATTTTTGGTATATATAATTGTTAATTATTTAATTATAAACTTTACCCTTAATTTTTCTTTCTATTTATATTATTAATAAAATATAATATTATTTTTAAATTCAAATTATACTTAAAATTTTAGTTTATTAAATCAATAAAAATAAAATTTAATGATAAAAAATTAAAATCTAAATTATTAAAGGATAATTAGTAGTAAAATTTTGATTTAAAAAATTATTTTTTATGTATTAAAATACTAAATTAGCAATTTAGCAGAATGTGAATAAAATAACATAAATTTCTTCTAGGTTAGCAAAAAAATTTCGTGCCAGCTACAGATGTTACTATCTTATGACACAAAATGCGATAATATATTTTTATGAATGCTTATTTCTTATATTTTAAATAATTATTTTACAAAATTGAAATTAATATTTAATTATTAAATTTTTTTTTGACATATTTAATATAGCAATTCACCACTACGCTTGCCCAAAAAACATGTATATAAAGAGTCAAATCAATCCTTTTACTCGTGATTCGCTCTCTCTAGTTTGCTTTTCTTGTTGCTCTTGATCTTGATCTTGAATTTCTTCTCATTCTTAACTAATGGGCACTGCAAGGAATCAACAAGCATCATCCTCTTCATCATCTCGATGGACTTATCATGTGTTCTTGAGCTTCAGAGGAGGAGACACCCGCAAGAATTTCACTGATCATCTCTACACAGCATTGATTCAAGCAGGGATTCGCACTTTCAGAGACGATGATGAAATTGAGAGAGGGGAAATTATTGAATTGGAAATCAAGAAAGCAATTCAAGAATCGAGAATATCAGTAATTGTGCTTTCAAAAGACTATGCCTCTTCAAGATGGTGCCTTGATGAACTTGCAATGATAATGGAAAGAAAGAAAGCTGATGGGCATATTGTTGTGCCGATTTTCTATGATGTGGATCTGTTTCTAGTTGGGAACCAGACTGGGGGCTATGCTGAGGCTTTTGCTAGACATGAAAAGGAATTCAATGAGGAGATGGAAATGGTGGAAAGATGGAGAAGAGCTCTTAGGGAAGTTGCAGATATGGGAGGGATGATCTTAGAGAACAGGTATCTCGCCCAACCCTCTTTTTTATATATTTTACCAGGGAAAAATATAATCAATTTCTAATATATCGGAAGAAACTTTCTATTTGATCACTGAGAATGAACCATAAAGCCCAGAATTAATTAGTAGTACTAATGTTATGAAGAAAAAGTGAGGAATTTGTCCTTGTGTAAAACTAAATGTAATTATTGATTATAGGGTAAGATTAAGATAGTTGTTTTGAGACAGATTAGTAAGAATTAATATGCGGATCTGAGTTATTAACTTCTAATGATTCATGGGTTTTTCCCAAGGGTATAATGCTTCAAATTGTTCTTTCGGGAATCACTACTACCTAAAAAGTGACAAGATTGTTGTTTCTCATTTCGGTTTCGGCAGGTATCAGTCACAGTTCATTCAAAAAATTGTTAAAGAGGTTGGAAATAAGCTGAATCGCATAGTTCTGAATGTTGCTCCATATTTAGTTGGAATAGATTCTCGTATTACTGATATTAACTTGTGGTTGCAAGATGGCTCAGATGATGTTGGCATAGCGACTATCTATGGAGTTGGGGGAATTGGCAAGACAACTATTGCAAAGATTGTTTTCAACCAGAACTTTGACAAATTTGATGGTGCAAGCTTCCTTGCAAATGTTAGAGAAACTTTGGCACAATCCAATGGTTTGGTTCGCTTACAAAAGAAACTTCTTGCAGATATCCTAAAGGGGAAAACACACAAAATATACAATGCAGATGAAGGGATTACTAAGGTAAAAGATGCTATATGTCGTAGAAGAATATTTCTTATTCTTGATGATATGGATCAATTGGACCAATTCAATACAATAATCGGAATGCGAGAATGGTTATGTCCTGGAAGTAAAATTATTATAACTACTAGACATGAGCGCCTACTGAGGGCTCATGAAGTTAATAAGATGTTTAGGGTTAATGAATTGGACAACAATGAATCACTGCAGCTCTTCAGTTGGCATGCTTTTGCACAAGACCATCCTATTGAAGATTTCAAGGAACAATCCATAAGATCTGTGAATCTTTGTAGTGGTCTTCCATTAGCTCTTCAAGTTCTGGGTTCTTCTCTCTCAGGGAAAAGCATAGATGTGTGGGAAAGTGCATTACAAAAATTGGAAGAAATTCCTGACAGCAAAATTCACAACATTCTAAAAGTAAGCTACGATTCTTTGGAAGATGATCATGATAAAAGTTTATTCCTTGACATAGCTTGTTTCTTTACTGGGAAGGACAAAGATTATATAATTAGCATATTAGAAGGCTGTAAATTCTATGCAGTAGTCGGAATTAATAATCTTCTTGGTAGGTGTCTTTTAACAATAAATGAAGAAAACAAGCTGATGATGCATCACTTAGTTAGAGACGTGGGAAGAGAAATTGTTCGTCAAGAAGCACCTGAGGACCCTGGGAAACGTAGTAGACTTTGGCGTCTCAATGACGCATTCAATGTATTAAGAGAAAATACGGTGCGCAGAATACTACATAAATAATAATATAAATACTCACCTTATTTTTGAGAAGTCCCTTTAACTTTTTCTTTTGGCAAAGCAGGGGACAGAAGCAGTCAAGGGCCTCACGCTAAACCCACTGGTGCTGAAAAATGACATAACTGGTGTAATTTCTGCGAGAAATCTCCAGTCTGAAAATTATTTGGATGAAGCCATACATCCGAACCTAGAAAAATATTCAAGAAAACCTGTACTTCATTTATTCTCGAGGCAACCAGTGAGCTGTGGTTTAGAAAATTCATTTTATGAAGTAAATCTGAAAGCAAAGACATTTGAAAAGATGGACAGACTGAAATATCTTCAGCTCAATTATGTTAAGTTCAGTGGTCACTATGGAGATTTCCCTAAAGGTTTGATATGGTTGTTTTGGCGTGGATTTTCTTTAAAGTTTATACCAAATGATCTTCACCTGCAGAAACTTGTTGTTCTTGATATGCGAAACAGCAGCCTAATAAACGTTTGGAAAGGAGCAAGGGTTTGATGCTAATCTCTCTCTTTATCTCTCAATGTCTTGTTATTTATCTAGCACATTATGTTGCTAATTAATTATCTTTTATTTTTTAACAGTTGCTTGCTGCTCTGAAAATCCTTAACCTCAACCATTCGCATGGCCTTGTTAAGACCCCCAACTTTATGGGACTTCCTTCTCTTGAGGTATTGAAGCTAAAAGATTGCATAAACTTGATTGAGCTTGATGAATCCATTGGCTACCTTCAAAGACTTAATTTGCTGAACTTAAAGGACTGCAAAAATTTGAAGAGACTTCCAAGAGAAATTGGTTTTTTGGGATCTCTTGAAAGACTTAATTTGTGTGGTTGCTCAAAACTTTATCAGTTACCTGAGGAAATAAGGAAAATGCAATCTTTGAAGATTCTCTATGCAGATGGCACTGCCTTGAATCAATTACAGGCTATGAATGTGTCACGATATTCAGCCTTTAGGTCTTGGTTATTGCCAAGAAAAAATCCACAAGCAATCACTTTTTCTTTGGCTATTTTACCGAACTATTTGGTAAATTTAAGTCTTGCAGACTGCAATCTATCAGATGCTGCTATTCCAAATGACCTAAGCTGTCTCCAGTCTTTGGAATCTTTAGATCTCAAAGGAAACCCACTTCGTACCATTCCAGAAAGCATCAGCAACCTTACTATGCTCCAGTACCTTCGCCTAGACCAATGCAAGAGTCTCCAATCTCTTCCTGAGCTTCCAACGAGTTTGGAGGAATTGAAGGCAGAGGGTTGTACATCACTGGAAAAAATTACAAATTTACCAAATTTGCTTACAACTTTGTGGGTGGAACTTTTTGGCTGTGACCAGTTAGTTGAGGTAGAAGGTCTCTTCAAATTAGAATCAATCATGAACGTAGACTTCGAAACATTGAATGATTTGGGCATTTTCAACTTGACATCCTTAAGGATTACTGAGATGACAATGTTCAATGCCATCGCAAACAGAGAAAGGATGTCTTCTCCGCAGGTTCTCCCCCTGCCTTGTCAGTTTCATTTAGTTTTTCTGTGCATGCCTTGTTGCATTCCCTGTATACCACTATAACTTTATAATTTGATGACTCAGGTATTGCAAGAATGTGGTATATTCAGCTTCTTTGTTGCTGGGAGTGAAATCCCATGCTTTTTCAGTCACAGAAGCACAGGCTCCACAGTATCTTTCGCAGTAACTCCAGCTTCCGGCTGCAAGATCAACGGTATAAACTTATGTACAGTGTATGCACGTGATGAGCAGGCATTTTGGTTGCACGCTGCTGGTCATTATGCTAAAATCACTAACAAAACGAAGGGTATAATCTGGAGTTATAGTCCAACCTTCTATGGGATCCCAGAAGAAAATGAGGATATGTTATGGTTAAGCTACTGGAAGTTTGGAGATGAGCTGCAAGTAGGGGATGAAATGAATGTTTCAGTGTGTATGCCACCTGGGTTTTATGTAAAAGAGAGTGGCGTTCGCATTGTGTACAAGAAAGATGAGCAAGATACCCAATCAAACAGTGAAGGCATAGCAGAAAGCACCTGTTTTTGGCACAAGAATATCAGTGAGAGAGACTTGTCTAGGTACCAGGTTGGGGAGAGAGTTTATTTTCTACATCATCATCCATTTACAGTTCCTGATGAAATTATCAAATCAGCAGCTCCACATCTTTCAGAAGATGATGTGCTAGACACAATGGAATGAAGGAAATTCATCAATGTAGTTTTTAATCCCAACTAGTCCAGCTCAATTTAGTGCAACTATTCTTTTGTGGCGGTCTTTTTGCTTATCGGAGGTGTGGCAATGTTTATAAGGAAATGGGACAGCTGACATGACTATACTAATGACTACAACGAAAATAGGTTTGCATTTCTTCGTTACAAAATGTGTTGTATAACATTCATATAAAAGGTGAATAATTACATCTCTCAACTTTTTAAAATATATATAATAATATGAAAAATTTATACCATTTTTGTATGATTTGCTGCCCTGAATGATATTTGAAGTTTAAATTTATACCTCTGACTTAGAGTCCTGACTTTTGCACCTCTAGTATAAAATTTTAGCTCCAGCACTGGTATATATAATTTTTCCTATATTAATATTTCATTTCAAATATGAAGAAATATTCATGTCCTATTAAGAGATAATCTGACATGAGTATTTTATTTTTTAAATGTCCAAGTAACATAGATTTCTAATAAAAAAATAATCTAGTAAATAATTCATATTTATTAATAAAAAAGAAATACTAGCAACACTTTCCATACAAAAAAGATATATCTCTTCATTTATAAAATATTATTAGTTTTTATAACAAAAACTAATATTTTATAGAAAAAAATTACATTCTTTTATTGGAAGTGTGAGGTAAAAAATGCATTATGAAGTATTAGTAGCACTTCTAGTAGAAAAAATTGGGTTATGGTTAATTGCTTATTTCAAATCCTTGAATAATTTAATTAGTTTTATTTAAAAATAAAATAAAATGAGGAAAAATGAAAAATTGAGAATACAAGACTTAATTAGTTTTATTTAAAAATAAAATAAAATGAGGAAAAATGAAATATTGAGAATACAAGACTTGGGCTCAATTATGTAAATGATATCAAATTTTATCATTTTATTATAATTTGGTTTTAAATATTTTAATTGTTACTATTAAATACTAAAATTTTTATAAATATCCTAATTTAATATCTAAATCAAAATTTTAATGAAAAAAAGTTAATATAACATAATTGATATGACATTTAATTAATTGATATAGCATATAATATTTTATTTAATTAAAATTTTGATCTAAATATCAAATTATAATATTAGTAAAAATTTTAATATTAAATTATAATAATTAAAATATTTGATATGGAATGGTAATAAAGCGAGGCAAACAACTAAAATTCAGAAACCAATGAATGAGAGTATCTTTCTACTAAATTCATTTATAGAATCTCGAATCTTAAAAACTTCAATAAAAGGAAACAAAAAGCTTTCCTTCTCTGTTTTCGCCCCTTCACATTTCCCCTTCGCCCGCAAAATGTTTTCATTCAGATTTCTCCTTTCCCCTTCGCCACCTCTTATTCTCCCCTCCCCTTCCCTTGCCCGACGTCCTTCAGGGCCCTCCACCGACCGGCAGCCGCTACTCAATCCGGCGCCGTTTAACTCCCCGCTCCGTAGCTGTCCACTCAGGTATTTTGTGTAAAAAAAATGAATAACCTATAGTTAAATCAAATCTAGTATACAACATGGGTTGATTTGTTGCATGATCTTATATGTCAACGTTGTTTTTTTTTTTTTTTCCTTTTTCTTATGCTTGATTTGGCTTCAGTTTGTTTTCTTTTCTCTGCTAATACTGATTTTTTTCTTTTTTTTTTAATAAAAGTTAATAAGTCTGATTGTGTTAAATAGAAATCCGAACGGTAGCAGTGGCGGAGATAACCCCTTAACTTTTTAAAAAGTAAAATGAATGTAATAGTATATAAATTTATATTATTTTTTAAAATTTACTCTCCAAAGAAGCTTATTTTAACACCCTGTTTAAGGCTCTTTTCCCCTTACTTAGACCTGGTTTAGTTAAATCATTGTATTAGTAATTAAAGAGAAAGGTGTCTCAAATTTCATTTTCCAGTCTATTTCAGAAAGCACTACTAACAAACTCATGTGGCCAACGATTCATTTATCACAAAAGTTTTGTTTTTTTTTTTTTTCTGACCTCTGCCTATTGTAATCCTTTTCTTTATTGTACTTCAGTTCAATGTTGACAACTTTATGACTGAAATGGATTTGTATCATGTATATTGTGAGTGTCTAGATATGGGTAGTGTTAATTGGATTTGGGAAGGGTGTTGGTAATAAAGGGATATTGTAAACGGATATAATGGTTACAAACTTAACAATAGTTCTATGTTAAATAGGTTTGGGTATGGGAAGGACAACTTTTCCGGGTATACTAGCCATTGCGATGCCTATACTGTTACTGTGTCCTCCTGTGCTAAGCAATTATTGTAAGACAGCATTTAGATGAAACTCGTGGGACATTGGCCAAGCAACCCATTAGATTTTATAGCTTAGTTACCGCATGACCATGTTTTGGATGACTTACTTTTGCCCACCTTGTGGCTCAATGACTGCACCTCGAAGTTTAAATATTTTGCTATTTTTTGTAGTTTTTATCTCATAAAAGTTAAATAAATGTGATTCATAAATCTTAGTTTCAAAAATTAGGAGAAAATTGATACAAAAGGTGATATATGAGTAGGAGTGCGCAAAAAAATAAATAAATTCCAAAAGAGCAAATCAAAATCATTAAACTGAATTTGAAAATGTGGTTAATGGAATTATATAGTTCAATTTATTTGATTATGATTTATAAATTTGAAAATTTTTTGTTAACTGACTAAACTGCATATATCGATTATATATTTGATAATATTTAATTTAACTGTACATACATTTAAGTAGTCCTATTTAAGAAGCTCTTTAATTTTAATATTTAAACATTTAAAATTATCAAGGTTAATGTACGTGTGATACGTTGTGTGTGAATATTTATCGACTAATTGAAAAAAGTATATAAATTATAATAAATATATATACATAAATGTTAAATGCTGATCGGAACAAAATTTATAAGGCACAGTGTTGATTATCCAATGTAATGGTTAATTAATTATAACACTTTGGTCTTGGTTTTTTAATATTCAAAAATTAAATGCTATGGACTGATTTGAAGTTTGACCAAATGATTAGGTTAATTGTTTCATGCTCATCCTTATATTATTGTTCTCATTTGATCACAAGTAGAAGACCCAATGAAGCTCAAGTCTTCCGTAGCATCAAGGCCTCTTTTTATTTTCATCCTTTTGGTAATCCTTCTTACATAGGCTTCTCTATTATTTATTTTGTTTCATCTTATTTCCTTCTCTTTGATTTATTATTTATCTCTTTTGATGAAGGCAATTGGAGTCTTGCTACTCCCTTGTCTAGTGATTACATGGTGGTACCAAATTATTCAACATATGAAGCACAAGGTTGATATGAATGCTCACATGTTTGGCTCTGGATTGCTATACGAAATTGAGAATACAGCTAAACTATTGGGTTCAATAAACTCTTCTGGTGCAAATCTATCAAGGATTTTGAGTTCCTCTCTCAATGGAACTCATATTTCACAATCGGAAATAGAGAATAAGGTTGATTTCTATATTTTTTTTTTTCATTAATACTTTTTCTTTTTAGGGGCTGAGAGGGGGGAAAATTCCAAGTTCATTTTTAAGTTAAACAAATGGTTTATGTTATTTTATTTTCTCCCATGCAGGTAGCTCCAATACTATTTCAAACATTTTTAATCATTCCGTACATATCACAGGTTTCATATATTGGATTGGAAGGTTCTTTTTTTGCATATTATTTTGATGGCAACCAGACTTTTGCAATGTACTCTAACTCATCTACAGCATCTTCCAATGCATGTGGCCCAAATATGCAAACGAAATGCACTTGGTATAAGCAACCTGTAGACCTTGATACAGGGAAACTAAATGGAGATGCCAGTCAATCTCAGTTTAACATTTCGGTTAATGCAAGCTGGATTCAAGAATCCTTAAATAGGGCTAATGGTTATGCCTCAGTAGGAAAAGGATGGAACAGTGGTCAAGATCTAATATTTCTTAATTCTGTTCATATTCATGGACATGGGGTTATCTCACTGGGATTTCCAGTTAAAACCTTGATCAATTTCTTTAACAGTATAGATCTTTATGGTGGAAGCTTGTACTTGGCTACACAACATGGTGATGTGCTTTCGGATGGGCTACCAAACACTCAAATGGTGGTAACTGGAAAATCTGTTTCCTTCTTAATAAAACATAGTGATCAAAAAGATCTCCTTGGAGATGTTTCTTGCATAGACAATGGCGTGCTAAGAACTTCAATTCTGAACATTGGGGGAACAAAGTACTGGGTTTATTGTTCTCCACTTGAAATTGTGGGAGTGCAATCGGTACGTTTCAATTCTTCACCACACTTCCCAAGGGGTGGGATTATTACTTAGGCTGAGGTAATTCTCTATCTAAAAACAAACCGATGGATTTCATTCATGGGACCATTTTGTTTGTTTGAGGAGTGTACACTCGGCGTTGGTAATAAATTTTCTCTTTCTTAATGTGTTTAGGAGTTTGAAACATGATTTTATTACTTTATCATGAAGAAATATAAGAAAGCTGAAAATTTATTGGCATTGTGTTGAAGTAGTTGTTGTATGCCTAATAACACTATATTTAGATTTCAGGTATATGCATTGGCTTTCCCATACCTGGGCTTAGTGAATACTGTTCACAAGAGTACCAGAGTTGCTTTCATTCTTTTGATGGTGCTGATTGCTGCAGTGTTCATCTCTGTCCTCAGTTTTGTTTTGCTAATGGTTAGGGCTGCAACTAGAGAGATACACTTGTGTTCAGCACTGATAAAACAAATGGAGGCTACTCAGCAGGCTGAGAGAAAGAGTATGAATAAGAGTCTTGCTTTCACTAGTGCTAGCCATGATATTCGTGCTGCCCTAGCAGGCATTACAGGCTTGATAGAACTAAGCTATGAAGATGCATCTCCAGGGTCTGAATTGGAGACAAACCTGCAACAAATGGATGATTGTGCAAAGGACCTAGTAGGTAATTGGGCTAGCTGAATTACCTTAGTAGTCCATGGCTTAATATGTTTTAGTTTGACCTACAAATCTTCATTTTTAACAATATTTAATTACTCATTCAGGTTTATTGAATTCTGTTCTTGATATAAGCAAAATTGAAGCTGGAAAGATGCAGATTGAATTGGAAGAATTTAATTTAGCTTACCTTCTAGAAGATGTAGTTGATTTATTTCATCCTGTGGGTATAAAAAAAGGTGTAGATATTATATTGGATTTCTGTGATGGTTCTGTTCTTAAATTTTCTTGCGTAAAAGGTGATAGGGGAAAACTGAAACAAGTCCTTTATAATTTACTAAGCAATGCTGTCAAGTTTACTTCTATGGGGCATGTTTCAGTTCGAGTATGGGCACAAAATCCCAGTTTAGAGAACAAGATCCTTGCTTCCAGCCAGAAAGGTTTATGGAAACATTTATTGTGCTGGTTTACTGAGAATGAAAAAGATAGTGACGTGGAAGCCATGAATTCAATGAAACAAAACCCAAATTGTATGGAGTTTGTGTTTGAGGTCGATGATACAGGCAGAGGAATTCCCAAGGAAAAGCAAAAATCAGTATTCGAAAATTTTGTTCAAGTTAAAGAAACATCATCTGGGCAAGGAGGCACCGGCTTGGGACTTGGAATTGTTCAGTCTTTGGTATGTAAATCATTTTGATTCATAATTGTGATTTATTTGTGTATAATCATAACATAGATACATATATTAATATAGTATCTAATTCTGACTCAGGTACGTTTGATGGGTGGAGAAATAGGGATTGTTGATAAAGAGAAGGGTGAGAGGGGAACTTGCTTTAGGTTCAATACTTTTCTTATTGCATCTGAGGCTTCTACAACTAACACTGGAAAAGGTGACATTGAAATGGGAAGAGATTTCATATTCAGTAACACACATCAACCTTCAGGGCTAACCTTTGGAGCTTTTGCCCCTGGTTTCACTGTTTGCAACTCTAGTCCCAGGTTGTCCATGCTAAGTTCCAGTGCCAAGGTAGATGGATCTTATGTTGTTCTCTTGATTCAAAATCCTGAAAGGCAAAGAATTGTACAGAAGTTTATGGAAGACATGGGGATAAAAGTTTTGGTTGTGAGCAAATGGGAATGCCTTCACTCTATGCTAACGAAGGTAAAGTTGAAGCAAAATTTTTCACCCTACAGCTCTTCAGGAAAATCAGATATTGAAAGTAAGGGTGAAATTTCTAGCAGTAGATCAAAGGATGTTCCTTTAAGTGCAATGGATGGGATAGAACAAACAATGCCTTCTTATAGAAGTAACAGCATTCTTAAGTGTACTCCAAGCTTTATATTGCTTGTGATTGATGTTAGTGCTGGACCATTTGAAGAACTCTATGGAGCTGTAGCTGAATTTAAGAAAGGCCTTCATCATACCTGTTACAAGGTTGTTTGGTTAGACAAACCAACTTTGCGTAGTATTAATCTTAGAAATATTGGAGAGGACATGGTTGATCCATATGATGACATTTTGCTTAAACCATTACATGGGTCTCGCTTATACCAAGTAACTAGATTTCTACCAGAATTTAGGGGTAACTTGCATCATAAAATTTTGTTGGAAAAACCCAAGAAAGAAGATACATTTCAAGGCGGGAGAGATGTTAAAGATCCTGGATCTTCATCTGCAATTTGTTCACATGATCAAAGATCAGAAATTCCAACTCGTGAGTGCTCCCTTGATGGGGACATGATAATGGAAGGCAGTGCAAGTAAGGAGAAGCACAAAACAAGAAGACATAGTTCAAGTGGAGGATATTCAGCCAGAACCTTAGAGATAGAAGTAGATGAAAAAGACCATGGTAACCAAAGCATTGACAAACCCCTGCGTGGATTGAGGTTCTTGGTTGCTGAAGATAAACCATTGTTACGCAAGATAGCCATGATCAATCTTTTGCGACTCGGTGCTTCTGTTGAGCTTTGTCAAAATGGAGAGGAAGCTCTACAGTTAGTTCATCATGGTTTACAAGATCAAAAGAAGCACGGAGCTTATCCTGTGGCTCCTTATGATTATATATTAATGGATTGTGAGGTAAAATAGTTTGTCATTCGTCTCTCTTATATTTCAATAGTAGCTGACCTTGTTAAAATGCATACTATGTGCTCATATGCATTGAAAGTAGTTGGTATAAAATTTAGTATCAGACATAGTGGAACTGATTCAACATGTGCAGACACATGCATTTAACTGCTTATTAGATGAAACTAGGTAATATAACAATTAGTATCTCACGCAATGAAAGTGATTCAACGTGCTTTAAACGTGCAAAGCAATCTTGAAAAAAATGCAGATCATGTAAAACCTTATTCACATCAAGAAATTGCTAAGATATTGTATATGAGTTTGCATAAACTAGGTAAATCTATAGAGCACATTTTGAAAATTTCTCACTTTTGAACCTCTGGTTTGTTCCTCCCAGCAGATGCCATTTATGGATGGTTATGAAGCAACAAGACAGATAAGGAGGGAGGAGAAATCTTATGGCATTCACATGCCCATTATAGCATTAACAGCACATAATACAAGAGAAAAAGTCAAGACAGAGGAGGCTGGAATGGATCTCTTTTTGTGCAAACCACTAACAAGTGATCGCTTACTGGAAGCCATTAGAGATCTTTGTAGTAAATGAAGGATTTGCTTTTACATCTTATATCTGGTACCTCTAATAGAGCAGTGGCCTACAAAAGACAAGTAGCCAAGCAAAACTAAATTGCTTTACAACTTGGTTTTTTATTGTGTTAAATTACAGTAATATTGGAATGGATCACAATAACATTCTATTGCTACAATCTTCATGAATAAAACTGCACTTAAATAGCCTTTGAATATTAAGATACATATATGATTGATTTTGCTTTCAATGTTTAATTCCATTCTTTGGATTTTAAAGCTTTTTGGTAAATCTTAAAGTTTTCACGTTGTTAAATGTAATAATACAATCTGTACCCTTAAACCTAAATACAAAATTTTTACAACAATATTAACCCTGTTCCGTATAATTAATCTCAAGTCAAAGTTTTAAACAATTCTTCAACTTAATTACAAGATGCACATTCGCTTTTTTGTTCGCTTTGGGATCCATCAATTCCATGACAAAAGAAACATAAAACTCCGGTTATAAAAACAAACAGCACCTACGAGGATTTAGCAAAATAGCGACAAAAATCGCGTCGCAAAGACAAAAGGCCAGCGATGCCATAACTACTGATGTGCTAACCAGCAAGTCCACAAAGCCTAGCTCATTAGCGACACTGCCGAGGTGCATAAAAAATGCGTTGCCAAAGTTAGGGACAGGAATCTTAATGTGATTCCGTAACGAAGCTATATGTTGTCGCTAACAACAATTTAAATTCGTCTCTATATTATGAGAAGACTAAATTTCTAACATGAGTTCGCTATCCGAAAGTTATAAACTTAACCAAATTAATGTAGCATAAAACCAATCTATATTTAGCACTGATATTTGACTGTCTCCCTATCACCTGATTGAATTCACTGCCTCAATCTTCTTCTTTTTCTTTTTTTTTTTTCAATTTTATCAAGTAATTGCCTCAATTCTCTATAGGCTATTGATGCTAGAAAAATAATCTACAACAGTCATATAAAATTGTTACAATATATATTGAAAAAACTATTGCTATTGTGTTACAGCCACAAAATGAGAGGAAAAGAAAATTAATTTAAACTCATTCAAAAAAAAAAAAAACTTCAGAAGAATATCAATTAATGGATTATATATATATAATTAACCTACATTGTTTTCCCAAAAAAAAAAACCCTACATTGAAAGGCCCAAAATAACTAAAACAACAACCGCAACATAAATATAATTCCAAAAAAATTTTGTGCACTTCCCCACAATTCTTTTCCATTGGCTATCAACATCACAACTACTTGAACTAAAATTAATCAAACTGCTAATATTTAATGGAAACTGATCTTCATCTACCTTAAAATCCTCGCAGACAACCTCAATCCTGTCTGTCTTTGCAGGCCATGTCCATCCTCCATAGCTAGCCAAACCATGAAGTTCCATTCTAAGATTTAAAGACCCACATGAAGCATTATGATTATGATCATCATCAAGCCTGGTGATGATCATTTCACTGAATTTTGCCTCTATTATGGTTACTGTGTTGAAGCCTTTCAGGCCAGTGGGGAGAATAGAGGCGGTAGAGATAGCCAGTGAAGTACCCTTAAGGGCTAAGGCTGAGATATGAGTGTAGAAGATGGCCTTCTTATTAGGATTGCTCACCGATAAGGTGATGTTCCAATCTGCGACAATGGCGGTGGAAGAAACATTGAGAATTGAAAGAGAAGAAGACTTGACATTGAATTCAGATACTTTAGGTTGAAGAAAGATTAGTAGCCTGGTAATAGCAGGAGTTGCACAGATTAGCACTGCTAGTAATGCAACAACGTAAAGACTAACAAGGCATTCGCATGCTGTGTCTCTTGCTGAGTAAACTTTGCAGGCGGTGGTGGCAGCGGCGGAGGAGGAGGAGGTGGGTTTAGTGGTGGTGGTGGGGAGAGGCATGAGGATGTTAGTGGGGATAATGGCTGTTGAATATATGATGATTTCTGTGAATCACGTTTGTGAATTTCTATATATAGGCGGGAGAAACTAATTAAGAGTTTTTTATAATAATAATAATAATAATAATAAATCAATTAAAAGCAACACTCATAACCACAGAACTGCAAAATGAACCAAAAAGAAGAATTACTCGATTAAGGAAAAAGTATTAATGAAATAGTAAGGTTGCAATCCAACATAAATTCATAAGTGCCTTCTTAAAAATTCTATAGATGATAGAGAAGTTACATAAGAAAAGCTCAAAATGAAGTACAGGTGCCATAAAATCCATTAATGCCATTAAATATACAAGAATTTTGTATCATCAACAGACCAACAAGCAACTACTGTTTATTGTTCTCAGCAGCATTTTCCTCCTTTCCAAGTGCAACCACTATTTTCTTCAGGATGGCTTCTGTTGGCTGGTGAGCATTTTCCACTGCCTTAGCTATGGCTTGCCATCTTTCACCGTGCTTTGGTTCAGCAGCAACGCACCTCTTCAACACATCTTTCTGGTTTTCCTCAGTCCCATGCTGGAGTTCAAATTTGTAATATAATGCCCAGAAATCTCCAATATCTGGAGCAAGTGTAACTGCTCTGTTTAGCCAGGTCCTAGCTTTATCAACCTTCCTATCATGCCAGAACAACTTGGCTACAGCAGCAATAACATGAGGATCATGATCACATTTCTTGAGGGCATCCATACTCTTGCTTTTACGCTGTGGACGGGGAACCATCTCAATTGATGCTGCCCACAGTATGCCACTGCTGGAACACTCCTGCAATGCCTTTGCCATCAGTATATCAGCTTCTTTTTTATTCCCGTGCCTTAATTCTGCACGGACAGCAGCAAGCCATAATTCTGGGTTTTGAGCGTTCTTCTTCCTTGCCATGGTGAGCACTGCACGAGCTTTACTCAACCCATTCATTTTCTCTTCTAAATTAGCTAGTGACAGCCAAAGAGGTATACAATTTGGGCAGTGCTTCAAACCGGACTCATAAACTTCCTTGGCCTTTTCCAAGTGACCAAGCCGCTCCTCAAGCTGCCCAAGCATCAACCACAATTTATAGAAAGAAGGGAAGTGTTTCAACCCTTCATCCAGCAACCTTCTCTCCTCCTCAATGTTGCCCAATTCTCTCTCCACAATGGCAGACTTCATCCACACTCTTTCTGTACCGCCTCTCTCCCTTGCCTTAGCAAGCAGCATTCTAGCTCTTTCAGGCTCATGATTCTCAAATTCAAGCTTAAATGCCGCAAGCCAAATCTCCTCAGAGTTTGGTATAGCAGCATAAGCTTCTTGAAGAATAGCCCTTGCAGCAGGAACATCACCAGCAAGCCACTTTTCTTTAGCACCCATAAGCCACAGAACTTCAGCCTGTGGCCTGTAGGTAACTGCCTTTCGCAACAAAGCATCAAGAGACTCCCTAGTCCCATGACTCTTCTCAAGCTGTGCTGCTTTAAGCCAAATACTCTTTTTAGTCAAGAACACAGTTAGTGCATGAGCATAAATAGCTCTAGCTGTCTCAATAGACCCTCTCTTCTTACACTCCTCTGCATCTGCCACCCATGTTCTCTTCCTATCCTCTTCCTCCACCCCAATCCCAATTGTGTTCTTAATAATTGCTTGACAAGTCACCACAGAACCTGCCCTTTCTGCTGCCTCAGCCTCCTTCATCCATGCCTCCCTATCAATC
>CATIWF010164140.1:0-19422 GCA_949630135.1 Balakata baccata
GCTCCGTTTTCTTCAAGATCCGTTACTGAATCACTGCATTTTGTTTTCGTTGATTAGTTAACACTGTTATTTCTTTTATTTTTTGGATGGGAAATTGCTGCAGATCTCCGGCCGCTGTCGCCAGGGAGGATGTGAAATCCAATTTTTCAAGTCATGATCATGGCAAGAAAGATTCTGCTGCTGCTAAGAAAGCGCCGATCACTGTTCTTACTGGTGTTGCTAAGGAGAATATTGAAGAGAAGTACCTTGTCGATCGGGAGCTAGGTCGTGGTGAGTTTGGGGTTACTTATCTTTGTATTGATCGGGATAGTAGAGAGTTGCTGGCTTGTAAGAGTATTTCCAAGAGGAAGCTTAGGACTGCTGTGGATATTGAAGATGTGAGGCGTGAAGTGGCTATTATGAAGCACTTGCCTAAGAATTCTAGTATTGTCAGCTTGAAGGAGGCTTGTGAAGATGACAATGCCGTTCATTTGGTGATGGAGTTGTGTGAGGGAGGTGAGCTGTTTGATCGGATTGTGGCCAGAGGGCATTATACTGAGAGAGCAGCTGCCGCCGTCACACGAACGATTGTGGAGGTTGTTCAGCTCTGCCACAAGCATGGAGTGATTCACAGGGATTTGAAGCCCGAGAATTTTTTGTTTGCAAATAAGAAGGAGAATTCACCTTTAAAGGCCATTGATTTTGGCTTGTCTATATTCTTCAAGCCAGGTGAGAACTCCAACTTCAATGTCTTCAATTCTGCACCACTATCTTTTTTTTTTGGTTTGAAAGGGAATGGAAATTTGAAGGTTAATATTGAATCAACGAATAACAAGTTAGATATACCGATTCTCGTTTTTGTAAAATATAATGGATAAAGTTCCATTTTCAATGCAATGCGTGTGACTGAGATCTCAATCAAAGTCGTAGATAATTAAATAGGAGATCCTTGACACTGTAGGGGAATCGTTGAACTGATCTAAGGCATTGAACTTTGATAGACATGGATATCTTGTTTCTGCTTGAAGAGTAATTGAGCATTGGATTTTCCCTTCAACAATCACATTAACAATTTAGACCGGTATTGAGACTAGGTTGCTGATGGTGAGCTTAAAGTTTAAATGTTGCTGAAATTCACTGCTGTAGTGATTAAGGACATTGAGCTCATATTGGCTAACTCGAAAAGGCTTACATGTTAGAGAGTTCATGCATAAAAGATTCATCACAGCCTTGGTGAGCTGGGTTTTACCAGATTATCTGTGACCTTTTCCTTTTCCTAATTATTTTTGTGGACCTCTTTGGCGTGGTAGCAAGTTGCTTCCATAGCTACAGCTAATGTGTCAGTACACTGCAGTGGTCATGTTGTCTATATCATTGATCACCTTTCCTTGATTGTAGTTATTAGAATATTTTCCTGTGTTATGCTGATGAAGTCCCCTGCCTAACTTTTAAATTTTACAGGTGAGAGATTTTCTGAAATTGTTGGAAGTCCATATTACATGGCCCCAGAGGTGCTCAAGCGGAACTATGGGCCTGAAATTGACATATGGAGTGCAGGGGTCATTCTCTACATTTTGTTATGTGGAGTTCCCCCATTTTGGGCCGGTAAGCATACTCTTTATGCTCTCTTTCTCTCTTTTGCCATATTGCTTTCTCATCATCATTATTCTGCATGTTTTGTCTTGAAAATTAAGCTGCTCAATTTATCTAAACTGCATTCCTAATCCAGAGTCTGAGCAAGGGGTTGCACAGGCCATTCTTCGTGGGATTATCGATTTCAAACGGGATCCATGGCCAAACATTTCTGAGAGCGCTAAGAGTCTAGTCAAGCAAATGTTGGAGCCAGATCCAAAGCTTCGACTGACTGCAAAGCAAGTGCTAGGTATTTATATCTCTTTGATGTTGCTTTGGCACCAACTTATTAAATGAATGTATTGCTTGCTGAGTATGCTGTAGATGGTGTTTGGTTTTGGAAATATTCTTCCTTTGTGCATTTCTCTGCAGTTATTTAGATATTTTTATGTCCTTGACTCCTTTCATGTTTACATATTAAAGCATGTGCATCTTTTTTAACAATTTACTATATATTGAGTTACTTTTGTCTCTTGTTATCCTTACTGAATATTTATAAAATAAACTACTTCTGATGCTTGTTATTCTTGCACATCGTGAAACATTTCTTATGTGGTATTGTTGTTCCAAGTGGAGAGAAGGTGCATGTGTGTGTTTTTTTTACTTCCAAATAACAGCTTTACTATATTCTCAAATTTAAGAATTCATCATATGCAGTATTTAGAATCAAAATATATTTCAGCTGTCAAATTTCAGTTCCATTTTCTCAATATATTTCATTAATTTCCTCATACTGTGATTGAAGTGGCCAAAGGGTACTTTTTTTTTTTGTTACGTACATGAAAATTTGTTTACTTCAATGATGAAAGACGTGCAAAACATATTTTGAATGTGATATGGATAATTCAAGTCACAGACGAATGTGGAATGGACATTTACTTATGATGCATTGTAAACATTCGGCTTTATTAATCTATAAAAGGGATGATAAGGTCAATAAGCCCTGACCTTCGATGAATTTTCAATCCTATCCCACATTTTATAATTGGTATCAGTTGTATTTGAGGGTATGAATCATATCATTAGTTTTGTATATTTTATTATTTTTAAGTGCAGAACTTATTTTCTCTTTCCTCGTATCTCAAAGTCTAATAGTTCACATACATGGAAAAGTATTGTGTTCAAGGTGATCATCTTTGACATTTACAATACATAAAAAGAAAAGAAATATGGATATGTAATGGTATGACGATGGTATTCTAACATATCTAGTTTTGGGAACTTTGGATGTGATTTGGAAGATAGAATAGGAGATGCTGAATTTTTCTTTCAGACTGCATATATATTCACTGTCATTCAATGATGACTGACCAGAATAAACTGAAACTACTACTTTGAAATATAGAAGATACTTGGATAAGTGTAATACACGTTCCATGGCATATCAATAATTATTGGCCTGGCATGCCATATGTTAAGAAGCTAAACTGTATGTTCTCATCCCCGTGCCATGATAGAGAAATTAATTTTGAAACTCATTGAGAAACATAGCAAAATACAGATGAATGTGTAACCGTATTGGGCTGGATTACGGATGTTCTAGCATACCTCTTCTCTCTCTCTTTAATATTTAGAATTTGGGTATGATTTAGAAGATAGAACAGGAATTGCTGAATTTCATGCTGTTTGGCAGCTCTATACAGAACTTTGCTTTTGGCATTATATGTTTCTAGATTAGGACATAACTATGCCATTGAAGTTTGTATTTCATTGTTGAATACCTTGCTAATATTTGGCCTGTGAACTTTAACTATTCATCATGTGAAGCTGAAAATATAGCAATGTCGAGTCTACTATATAAAAAACAAACACTAGGATTTGTCTAATAAAAAATCTGTGTCATGATTTGGTAATTTTTGCATTAGAACTGGGATGATAAATGCCGGTTAAGCTTACATTGTTTTCTCCATTTACAGAGCATCCATGGCTCCAAAATGCTAAAAAGGCTCCACATGTTCCTCTTGGTGATGTTGTTAAGTCAAGGCTTAAGCAATTTTCTATGATGAACAGATTCAAAAGAAAAGCCCTAAGGGTCGGTTTTAATTTCCACCAAAGTTTTGATCCTTTGGTATCATTTTGTTATTCTTACATCCTGAAATGATGTTTTTTCTCGTTTAGGTTATTGCTGATTTCTTGTCCATTGAAGAAATTGAAGACATCAAAGAGATGTTCAGGAAGATGGACACTGATAATGATGGTATTGTTTCTACTGCGGAACTCAAAGCTGGACTCCGCAATTTTAACACCCAGCTAGCAGAGTCTGAAGTGCAAATGCTTATTGAAGCTGTGAGTATATTGCTTATGCCTTGACTATCATCAACCATCTCTAGCATTATTGCTAAAATTACATTTCCCTGTTAGTGATGTTTATCTAATCAACATTAATGAGTTAAAGTTGCATCTCAGACTGGACATTTGCAATGTGTCCAGTTGATCAATTATATGCATCAGCCTGTCCTTTAGGCCTCCTGTTGCCAGATGCTGCTTTACTCTAGAAAGATGAATTAATGGTTTCTCTGAAAAATACTGCAGTGGAAACCTTGTAGGTTTAGGTTTACCCATCCCCAAAATGCAGTTTTACTCTACATAGATAATCTCATTGCTTATTGTGAAAATGTTGCATCGGGTACCTTCTAGCTTCAGACTTGCTTGAATATGTTCTCTTTTTTGATACTCCTTCAAAATTTTAGTTAACAGTTATCTACATGACAGTGATTGATTAGTTTTGCTCCTCTTCTTCCCCCTACGCAGCACAAACCGATCCCAAGGGGGTTAAAAGGAATCAAAGCTAGGGAAAAAAAAAAAAATCTAAATGGCTTGATGTACACTCCCAACCACTCAATTTATTTGTCTGCAACAACTGGAAAGTTCCTTTTGTAGTCCCTATCTGTCTTCTTGTAAACCATAATTTGGTAATACTTGTAGCAGAAATGGATGTGGCCATTTTCACCCTTTTATTCTTTAGGCTTCTTGAACGTCCTTGCTGCATCAGATCTCAGTGTATGTTCATCACATACAGATGCTTCTGTTTTCTCTCATATTCTCTGCTACCTTTCACCACATCCACTCTGTTCTTTGCTGCCTTTAAAAAATTGCAACATTTTGCAGTCTATTGTGGTGTGGCATTGGTTTTGTATCTTTGCTGCTAAAATGGTATAATGGTGAATGGGTTTGAGGGCGTTGCTGCTGCAGAATTATGGTTGGATCTATGGGAGAAGATATAGGAGGTGTTTGGGATTGCTGTTGAGTATTCAAAAAGTAGGTTTTGAATTTTTTTTATTTAATTGACTGATTTTTTAAATTTTTTATAAACTGCTTTTTTCAAATTTATTTCTAAAAAAAACATCAACTTACTTGCTTCTACCCAAAAATAGTATTCAAAACTTATTAAGTTAAAAATATAAATTTTTTTTTTTTATGAAAAGCGCATTTTCCAAAAACAATGTCAAACGGGCCTATAAGATAACAACTGAAGTAGGCTTTTGGTCCTGATTTCAGACATTTATAGTGTGTTTTTGATGGTGATAGTGATAAACTTGTTTAGTCACTGAGATCCTTGCGAGTTTTACAGCTGAACACAGATAAATTTCAGAGACTGTTGGACTTATTGCTAAATTACCTAAGTTTTTGGTTTTATTTTTTAATTAAATCCAGTGCGCTCAATTATGTCAACTATGTACCTTAACCTTAAATATATATGTTAGTTGTTGCCAAATATACAAGAACATGTACAGACAACTTCAGAATTATCAACCTAGCAAATTTTTTATCCAAAAGACTTCCATGGCATCATATTAAATTGGGGAGGACGAAGAGGGGATGCACAATGATTCAAAATTCTTTTTCTGTTTTTATTTCTTAATATTATGTAATAGTTGGTATGATTATATCATGTCTTACACTAAAATGTTCCATGTCAGATGCTAACGTAGAACTCCTTTTTTCTTTTTTTTTTTTAAATCTTTCATTTCTAGAATCTCTCACACCATGCCTTTAAGGATTTATATATATGATTGACTTATCAAAAATTTAGGTAATTTTGATAATCGAAGTGTTTGTGTTTGTTTAGTCATTAATATTTTAACGATTTCTTTTGTTTGGGTGAGTGGAGGTTGGGGAAGGAAATTAAAGCTGATTTGATTTGTGGAAAAAGAAGTAGAGAATAAGGAAAGAAAAGTAAAATGCTGAATTGTCATGGGGTATCTGTTAGCCAAATATAACCAAGAAGGCAAGAACTAATGAGGGTAAACGTTGGAACTTATTCAAAGCCTTGGGCTTTTTTAAGTATTTTATATTTTAATTTGGATCAACTGACATTTTCATATAACTACAGGGTTACTTGTGCTATTAACCCAGTATTACTGTGACAAAAAATGTGCCCCTGAAATCGCCACATAAGTCTGCTTACCCTTAAGATGATAGCAAGTGTTTACCGAATATTTTTGCATGTTAATTTCTTCCTAGTTTTGATTGGTCAAATTATTTTGCAACAGGTAGATACTAATGGGAAAGGTACACTAGACTATGGGGAATTTGTTGCTGTTTCCCTCCATCTTCAAAGGATGGCCCATGATGAGCATCTTCACAAGGCGTTTTCCTACTTCGACAAGGATGAGAATGGTTATATTGAACCAGATGAGCTTCGAGATGCCTTGATGGAAGATGGAGCAGATGATTGTACAGATGTAGCAAATGATATCTTCCAAGAAGTAGATATGGACAAGGTGAAGAGCCGACACTTTACCATTATAGATACTTTTGATTCAGTTGGACTGAATTCTGACATCACGTTCCATTGAATGCAGGATGGAAAAATCAGCTATGATGAATTTGTTGCTATGATGAAAACCGGAACAGATTGGAGGAAAGCTTCCCGTCATTATTCCAGAGGGAGATTCAACAGTCTAAGCTTGAAGTTGATGAAGGATGGTTCGCTAAACTTGGGGTGAGTGGCATGTGCACGAGATCTGTTTGATTTATCCACGAAAGAAAGTATCAGGTCATCAATGTCCATCATGGACTTGCTTTCTTCTGTGATTATTTGCCGGGGCTTATTGATTATGCGGGGCCCTTTTGCTTGGGAAAGCTTATGCGGATTGTGCGGGCTGATTACACATCTTATCAGTCTTGCAAATGTTGATTATGTAAAAATTAGTACGTTGTAGCTGTGGTACAGGATATATGATTCTGACCATTGTTAATTGTTTCCGGTTGACAATGTGAGTTTTGAATTCCATAGGGCTGTAGTATATTCTCGTGAAAGAAAGCGGTAATGCGAAAGCGAAGTATGTGCATTTTGTGCTGCAAATTACACGCATTGCTCCCTTCTGCTCCTTCCTCTGTATCTCTAGAAATCTAATAATAATATTGTCGCAAAAGAAAAAGGCAGAGAAGATGTGCTGATATTCATAAAGTAGATAGTTGACTGCACATTTAGTTGGCATTGTTCATCTTGCTGGCCTAGTTTTGTCCGAGTTCATTGGCTTGGAACCAAGTTGTTTTTAGGTGCTACTTACTGCTATCTTGGAATTTTAGAAAACTGTATTTTATGTAAATGTTTATGCATGCTATTTTGACATGCATACTACAAACAAGCGTTTGTTTAGGCTTACAGTAACAGAGTAAATTATGGCTTCTACTTCACTTGTTGCTAGATAATCAAATTCATCAATTAAATCTCAGAAGGGAAAATTTTAAAAAACCTACACATAGTTTCAAGCTTTTGCAATTTTAAATATGAAATTCTTTTCAGATAAAAAAAGGTACCATGGATTGTACTATTAGTAAATTTAAGCTTTTGGACCATAATAATATTAAAAAAAGGCTGAGGTAGTGCTAATGGGTAACAAAATATATATTAGCTCAAGTGTTATGTATAAGCACCGATTTAGTGTTTTTTATTACTATTATGATAAAAAAAAATTTAAATTTATTAACGGCACAAATTATAAAATCCTTTCTGGCTCGGAAAAAACTTTATACTTAAAATTGTAAAAATGTGAATAGATTTTTTTTTTTTTGAACTTTTTCCGAAGTTAAAATGTATCCTTGTATGTGTGGGTATAGAACATAGATAGAATAGATGCAAGTGAAAATGCAATTTTGTATTATTTAAACATGGGGTGTGATGGCGAGTTACATATGGAACAGTAATAGTTATGGTGCAGGGAATAATGCAAGCTGGTTGGTATTGATTAAATAATTTGTTTGTTGATATAAACTTAATTTGTTCCTATTCTCAACCATCGTATTTGCAATTTTTAAATTTATTTTTGTGATAAGTTTTTAGATAGATTCAGCATGTCACTTATAAATTAATTCACTCACATAGTAATATATATTTAATTATTTTATTTTTATTGATTAATATAAATTAAATATATATATAAATTTCACGTTATAATTAAATTAGTATATAAATGTCTCGTACTTTTATAGTTTCATCGCTTGGAAAATTCATTCAATTCAATGACCCGAACTGACCCATTTTTTTTGTTAATTAGTTTCGACCTATCATAATCGAGTTTGATTAAGTCAGATTTGTATAGTGAAAATAAGTGTGAAAGTTAAGGTTTGATTTAATTATAAATGAATAAACTAAAACAGCGATTAGTCAAAATGCTGAAATTAATGGCTCTGAAAATTTCTTTGCTTGACAGGCCAAACTGATTTGGCGACTGCGATGGGATATACTATACTTCTCTATAATAATATATCCCCAAATAATATTTTAATTATGTTCACACTTACGTTCCGTTTTGTTTAAATATTAAATGCGGTTTGTATCTAATAGACTTATAGCTTATACTTAACTTATTGATATTTATATTTGATAAAACTAATTGAATTATCACTGTTTTAATATAGAATTACTAATAAAGATATAATTTATATTATATAAATTACATATTTTTATATGAAGTATAAATAAATAAAATAATTATTTCATATAATTACATGCTATCATTAAGATAATAAAAATAATAAAATAAAATAAAATTAATTATAAATAAAAATTTACAAAATATATATGTATAATTTATAAGTAATTTTAATTAATTTAATATTATTTATGCGTAATATATTAAATAACATATACAACAATTATAAATATATTATATATTTTTTCATTTAAAAATAAATAACATTAATGGTTTAAATATTAATTATTTGTAATATTTTTATATTTGTAATTATAATGAAAAATTTAATTTGGAGAAAATAAATATTTTGTAATTAATAAAATATATAAGAGTAATATAGTCCAATTTAAAAATAAAATTAATCAGCTAACAACTAATTGGAAAAAAATTTAAAATGAAGCTTTTTCAAACAGCAACTGATTAAGATTAGAATCAGCTATCAACAGCTGATTAGAAAGTCCTATCAAATGCATTTACTCTACTGTTAGAAGTTCAAAAAACTATCAGTTACCTCTAACAGATAAACCAAATACTCATTTATCTACCAGACTATATTTTCAATTAAGCACTCATTTCATGTGCACATATATATATATATACTAATTTTAAGGTACTGTTTAGTAACACTAAATTAGATTAAAATCTATAGTTTAACCAATAATTTGTGTTTGATAAAGTAGTTTATTTAAAAAAACTAGATTATAATTTCTAAAAAAAAAAAATAGTAAAACTAGCATTTAAAAAAGCTTAGTAAATTATGATTTTTTTTCCCTTCATTCCTTTACTCTTTTTTTAATCAAATGACATGTTTAATAATAATATAATTATTGAATTATTATTATTTTATATATATATATATATATATATATATAAAATATTAGATGATAAAAGTGACATATTTATTATATTGGAATGATATATTTAATATAATTTTATAATATAATATATATATATATATTATATTTTATCTGTATTATTATGTATGGAAATATATTTTATATAATATTGATTATTAATATGAATATATTTTTTTATATGTTATTTTATATTTTTCAGCTATTTAACCAAATACTTTTAATTAAATTAGTTAAATTGTCGGCTATAATAAAATTATCAACTTGAATATCAACTACTTTTACCAAGTAGAGCCTAAATAAGAATTAAACTTTGCAATGTGTTGAACATTTGACGAAACGTATCATGATATTAATTTAAGCCCTAATTAATGTCAATTAGGTACTTTTCTTGACACATAACCAAAATATTAGTGGGTAAGATTAATCTTCAATTTAATAGTACTAATCTAGTGACTATAGCTGTGAGATGTCGAGTTCAAATTTCGAATTGAATTCTTTATAAAAAAAATGATAATAATTATAGCCACTGTCAATTTCGTAAATTTTTTATTACAATTTATCTCAATATCCTTTTATTAATTCTTTGAAAAGTATAGTATAGTTTCCATAAATTGAGGTAAAGTGAGAAAATACATAATGTATTTTGATTTCTGAAGTAGACAATTGAAATTAAAAATATATATATATAAAAAAAAAAACACTTGAAGGAGAAAACGCAAGATAGCTCATCACTCTAAGAATCCCTTCAAGAAAGGGCAAACGTTTTTCTTCTTTCATATAATAGATATATTGTTTTTTTTCCCTGTTAGGTGAGAGGTTTTGCCTAAATCTTCCGGTTCTTGTGCTTCTCTATAAATTTTGGATAATAAATTTATTATGGAAAGCATGCACACCACAAATTTCCACATTTCAATTTGAATTTAAGTCCTCGTAATTTTGAACTCTACCTAAAAGGCCTTATATCAATGAAGATATTGTCTATATTTATAACTCTCTCGGTATTTTTTCACATTGTTCGTCTACCTGTAGTTCAGTTGACAATTATCCAAGCTGATTTCTCCAGTCACCAAACAATTTGGCTGGAGGCAATATGTTAATCTTCTTGTAAGTGGGCCTGTAGTCTTTATTTTTATTGGTTTGGTATATAAGAATTTGCTTTACACTTTTTCAGCCTAAATTCTTCTTGTCCTCAAGTGCAAAGAAAATATTAAAAAACAAAATTGGGAAAAAGAAGTGAAAGCTGTCTTGTCTTGACCAATTTGTAACCAAGAAAAAAAAAAAAACAAGACCCAAAATAGAAAAAAGCTTAAATTTTCAGTTTAAGTAGTTGAGAACAGAAAATCTGCATTAAAGCCAATGCAAATGAGATAAGTATTGGAATAATCTGAGTTTAACCTTTTTTACTTAATTTTTTATTTTGAAACCCGCCTTTTTGACTTAATTAATGACATAATTACAATAATAAATTTTTGGTCGACAGATAATTATAATTACAATCACAATAATATTAATAAGCACGTTTAATTAGCAGTAGTAATGGGGAATGTGTATTCAATATCTTTCTAGTTTGACTAGTAGTTGGGGGAGGAGATTCTGATTAATTAGTGTATTATTAGACCCATTAATTCCACGCATCTCTAATGTTCGGGAGAATTCTTGTTAGACTAACTCCAAACATATTTTGTGTTCATATCAAATAAACTATTAAATGTTGGGAAATTGTGGTTTAGTGAATTATACGTGGGTAAATGTGTGAATAAGAAATTGAAACTCAAAATAAACTCTTTGTTAATAAAGATAATAGAAGAAAATTAACTGAAAATTAAAGTTTGTCGCTTATTAACATCACGCTGGAAGAATATTTCTAGAACATAACTATTGAGTTTCTATGTAATTAAGTCGATTTATGAACGAATCATTTAAGTTCATGAATATTTAATTTAATTCATTAAGTATATATATGAACTAATTAATTATGATTCATGAATTGGAATATACATGAACTTATTAAATATGGTTCATAAATTGGAAATAAATCACAATTATCATTTCTCTCTCCTTCCTCTAGTATATATAGGTGACCCTTTTTCCTGTTGAAAAAAACCGGAGATACCTTTGGACATTCTTCTCTTCCTTCTTTTCTTTCATGTGATAGAGTGAGACAATTTTAATTCGCTGTGAATTGGTGTTGTGGCGTTCAATTTCTACTCGTTATCTATTGTATCCTGGAAGATAATCGTCATTTGACCCTAAACACTTGTGGTATGGGCGAATTTATTTAAAGACATTATATTAAATACATGCCTTATATTACCTTTTTTTGTTCTTCTGTGTGCTATCGACCTTATACTGGATTAACAATATCCTACGGATTTCCTACAATTTTAAGACAAATTCTCTTCTTGTTAACTTCAATATTTGGATTTGTCAATTCTTTTGGAATTAATATTGTTTGTTTATTATTTTCAATGAAATGGAGAACACAATATTTTCCATCAATATTCAAGATGGCTCTCAATTATTGACTTCTGTTGCTCGGATTGTTCTCTTATTGTTCCTGTAACAGTACTTATGAATCATGGAGAGAAATAAAAAAAATTTAATGATTTGAATTTTAAGAGATGACCGTAGAAAGTGTTATTTTATCTAAATACTTTGAACCTTGCACGGTTCTTATCTGAGGAAGCTCCCACTCTGCATAAGGATGAGCAAGATGTCCAAGTAAAGATAACCTATGACAGTTAATATCATTTCGATTTTCTTTGTAAGAATTATGTCATGAATGAGTTGCATGATTCATTATACAATGTGTATTGTGGAATTAAGACTGCTAAACAGTTGTGAGAATTTTTGGATCGGAAATACAAATCTAAGGATGCTGGTGCCAAAAAGTTTATAGTGAGACGTTTTCTAGATTATAAAATGGTAGATTTCAAAACTGTGATAAGTCAAGTACAAGAGTTACGAGTCATTCTCCATGATATTCACGCGGAGAGAATGAATTTGAGTGAAATCTCCAAGTAGCTGCCATTATTGTAAAGTTACTCCTTTGTTGAAAGTATTTCAAAAATTACCTTAAGTACATATGAAAGGAAATGAAAATTAAAGAACTAATTATTAGATTTCGAATTAAGAAAGACAATAGACACTCAGAAAAAATGGAGTTAAATCCTTTTGAGACAAAGACAAGCATTGTCAAAACATGGATAAAGTTTAAGGAAAAAGAAAACCAAGAAATCCAAAATGGGTCCCAAAAGTGGAGTTTCTAAAAAGAAATTCTAAGACAAGAAATCTTCTAAATAAACTATTATAGCCAGATCTACGATGGAATATAAGTTTGTTGCATTAGACAAAATCGCTAAAGAAGCTGAATGGCTATGTCATTTCTTAGAAAATATTCCAAAATGAAAAAGTTCCATACCACCAATTTGCATACATTGTGATTGTCAATCTACAATTGAAATGACACAAAGTAATATGTATAATGGAAAGTCCAGACATATTCGTCGTAAACATAATACCATTAGGTAACTGCTCTCAACAGAGATTATCATTGTTGATTATGTGAAATTAAATGATAACATTACGAAGCCGCTAACCAAATGGTTAAATAGATAGCAAGTTGATAAGACCAAAGGAATGAGACTTAAACCCGTAAGATTGGAATAAGTCGATATGAATGAAAACTCAACCTAATTGATTGTAGATTCCAAGATCTAAGTTCAATAGGACAACCTAATTGTAACGACGTGGTGAGATCACTATAAAAGAAAAATCAGTGATGATTTGATGTGAGGTTAGACTATACTTTTAATGATACTTATGAGTAAGAAATCGCCTATCTGAGACTGAAGTGGGACTGCTTTAATAGAGAATGTGTGAAATTCTATTCTCTAAAACTTTTGTAGAATTAGACAGATGTTCAAGGCCAAAACGAACATAATAATGAGAATTGAATTGTGTGAAGAGAGATTCATGTGTGGAGTATGTCATATTTACTCAGGAAACTAAACAGTTCAATGACATCATGTCAACTAGACAGTGAATAAATTAAATATATTTTTATAATGGAATGTTCAAAGGATAATACATACCTATCATATGCAGGTTTCAATCGCCAAACTCTATTATATAGTAAGACTTCGTTCGTTTTACTTTTCGTCCAATTTTGTATTCATGTAGGGGAGTGTTGGAAAATTATGATTTATGAATTGTTTTGTGAGCGAATTACAGGTGCTCAATATGGTAAATGTGTGTGAATAAGAAATTGAAGCTCAAAATAAGCTGCTTGTTAAGACAGATAATAGAGAAAAATTGACTGGAAATTGAAGTTTGTCGCTTACTAACATCACGTTGTAAGAATATTTTCAGAACATGACTTTTGAGCTTCTATGTAATTAAGTTGATTCATGAATGAATCATCTAAGTTCATGAATATTTAATTAAGTTCATTAAGTATATACATGAACTGATTAATTATAATTCATGAATTGGAATATACATGAACTTATTAAATATGATTCATGAATTAGAAATAAATCACAACTATCATTTCTCTCTCCTCTCTCTAGTATAAATAAGTGACCCTTTTTCTTGTTGAAAAAAACCAGAGATACCTTTGGACATTCTCCTCCTCTTTCTTCTTTTATTTCATGTGATAGGGTGAGACAATTTCAGTTCGCTGTGAGTAGGTGCCGTGATGTTTAACTTCTACTCGTTATTTATTGTATTATGGGAGACAATCACCATTTGATCCTAAACACCTATGGTAGGAGTATCTTAATGACACTGTGTGAAATACATACTTCAGATAACCTCTTTGTACTTTTCCATGTGCTATCGACCTTATACTAGATTAGCAATATCCTACAGATTTTCTAAATTAAATACATATCATTGTCTTATTAGATGATATACTAAATTTAATAAACTGAATTTATATAAGAATTTCTCTAATTTCTTACAGGATATTCTTATTTAGGATATAATGAAAATGTTAATAATTGTGTGTGTCCCTTGTGAATATCCATGTAAAGGTTAAGTTTTTCTATAATTACTGAACTTTATTTTTATTATAGTAACTAAATATTTGATGTTGGATGGAACCTGTCCTGTTTGTCATAAGGCAGAGAAATCTATTGGGCATGTGCCATGCAATTGCTTGATTGCAAGGGTTGTATGGTGTAAGTCATTAGCTCCATCATCAAATCATACATGCTATGTTTAAATTGAAGGATTTTAGATGAAAAATTTTGAATAATCTATTAATTTCTGTCAAATCTATAATTTTACTACTTAAAAAAGATCTAAACTCATGAAGTTTGGAAAAATTTTCATCTACTAAAATTCTTCATTTTTTGAGGAATTTGATTTCTTATTTTCTAGGTGGAAAAGTCCAAAATTTACCATTTTTTATGATTGAGAGATTGTTGCCAATATTTTTTATTCCAAGATTATCCATAATAAATTAATAATATTTCAAAACACCATTAACCCTAAAAAAAAGTAAAAATCATTTTTAATTTCAAATTATTATTATTATTATTATTATAATGTTTGTACGCATTATTTAGAAAAATGATTTTTCGTTTATAATAATCTAATTAGATATTATAATGTATAATAAATTTTTATTTTAATAATAAATAAGTTATTTTTAAAAGTTTAACTTATCATATATATATATAAAGAGAGGAAGTATTATTAACTTTATTTTTTTTATTTGCTATCTCTTAAAATAACTAATGTTTTTTTTTTAATTTTTATGCATATGGTGAAATTGATTATATATACTTAATAATAATAAATTTTCAATATTTAATAAAGGATAGAATTGAAAAATAATTGCTAAATCCATGAATTGTAATAATTGAAACAAACATGAGCATAAAGAAAATTATATAATCAATTCATGATTTTACAGTCAAACCAAACAATATAATTATAAGAATCAATAGATTTTATAATCCATAAATTTTAAATTCTCTCAATCCAAATAATGTCACAAGATTTTCTAATGAAAGATTTTGATAATTGGTTAATAAATAATCTTGGTAGCAGATTTACAGCTAATTAAATAGAGGGCCGGGGTTGATGAAACTTGGATGCTGTAATGCATATAGAGCAGAATTATGGTGAATAGGGGTGTAAAGATGAATTAGCGGGTTGTGTTTATATCGTGTTTATCTACTATAGTGACATGATTATAGTCAATACGAATACAATCCATTTATTAATCGGATTGATATAAATATAACATGAAAATTAAACGAGTTACACGAACACAATATGTGTAACGCGTTTACCTTTCATATCGTATTTGAGTCATAAAATCCGATAAAAACACGATACAATTATGTTTTTCGGGTCATTTAACACGATACGATCTAACACCACACGATTATGTAATTTTGGGTCATTTAACACGATTAATATGATACGAAAATGATATTTAAATATTATTTTTTGTAAAATAACATTATTAATTTTGATATTTCAATAAATTTATACATATTATAAAGAGGTTGGGTCGAGTTTTTGTAGCGGATGGCATGACAGACCTCCGGCCATCACAAATTAGCTTCTTCTCGATCGGAGATCAGTCTGGCCTTGGCTATTCTAGCTAAATTGATTTAGTTGTGTTTTGATTGTTTTTTTCTTTCATAAAAAACTAGTAGTTAAATTGGCTTTGCCTACCAACCGGATACATTATGTGTGGAAAAGATTTCAAACTTTCAATAGTGCTGTACATATTTTTCTCTATATTTTAAACTTGAAATAAACGTGGGTCAAAACGACGAGAGTGTGGATTAAAATCAAAATATGTGTACGATGTTTATTTTGATAAGTTTTATAAATAAATTGGTGAAAAGGGTAAATTTTTTTCTAAATTATATTCTATAGTAACAATTAGTTTCTAAATTATAATTCAATACAAATTATTCTCCATACTTTAAAATTTGGCTATATAAGTTTCTAAATTTTAGTGTTATGTGCACCGTTAACTCATTCCCTTTGAATTGATTTGGTTTTTACAAAATCATATTTGATTTTTTTTGAATAAATAAAAAAGATGGATATAAAAAAACCCTATTTAATACAAAACGAAATTGTTCTGAGAAGCAAAGTTCAAAAACAATAAGGCAAAATGACATTGTTCGAGAGATTTTTTTTTTTAAAAAATATGAATAACTTGAAATAACATCATTTTAAAATCTAAAATTTTACACTTCACACTCCGTTTTAAAATCTATAATAAAAAAAAGATACTTATGAAGATAAAAGATATTTTTTATTATAAATAAAATAACTATAATTAATATAAAAAATTATATTAATTTATGATTAATATAAATAAATAATTACATTTAACATTAATTTATAATTATTTAAATTTTATTAATAATTAATATAAAAAATTATATTAAAAAAACCTATATTAATTTTATTATAGATTTCAATTCTAAATGTGAAGTGTAGAAATTTTAGATTTTAAAACAATATTATTTCAAGTTATTAATATTTTATTTTTTTTTTAAATTTTTCTCTCCAAAACAACATCGTTTGTCTTATTGTTTTTTAATTCAGTCTCTCAAAACGACTTATTTTGTATTAAATAGGATTTCTTTAACATCATAATGAAACGATAACGTTTTAATTTATTAAAAAAAAAATCAAAGTAACATCATTTTGTAATAACTAAATTAACTCAAATGAAGTGAGTTAACGGGTGCACGCAATGCTAAAATTTAGGAGCTTATATGGCTCAATTTAAAAGTTTAGGAGAGTAATTTATACTGAATTATAATTTAAAGATTAACTTACACTATATATCATAGTTTAGAGATAAATTAACCTTTTTGGCTGCCTAAATAAATTTGTAAACTATTTAATTCAAAAATAAATTTGTAAATTAATTAATTTATAAATATGTTTAGGAAGAGGAAGGAATTAAACCAGGCCGGTGCCTCCCTATATTAGCCTCGGGTTTACTCCACTAGTTGTACTGCTCTTATTACTATGACTATTATTTCATCGTCGAAGGACCTTTCTAAGGCCGAATTTAATGACGCGCTATCAATAAGCATCCTTAAATTAAGGACTTTAAGGATATTTTTCAAAACGCATTCATTAAACTAAAAGTTTATTTTATAAAGTGTATTTAAGTTATTAAAATTTGTAATGCTTATAAAAAAAATCGGCATTTTCCACAATTTAATGATATTTATAAGAAAATGTCATTATTTTTATAAAATTATTGACTTCTTTATAAGTTACTGTATTTGTAAAATTTACATATATTTTCATTATTTATATCATTACACTGATGATATTTAAGGAAAATTGTTGATGACACTTTCTAATTTGTGTACTAAATATTATTTATGACACTTTTTTAATATTGACTACAATTTAATGGCGCTATTAAAAGTGTTTTTAAAAGGAAAATTTGTTAAATATAATCTAATTTTTTAAAGTTGTATTAAAATTAAATTGTATTTTCTATTTTTTCAATACATAAACTTTTAAAAATTTTATCAAATTTTGAATTCCAGCGAAATTATGCTAATATAACATAAAATTTCGGTAAGATTAAAAAGACTGTACTGACTAGAAAACTGATTAGAAAGTTGAGTTATTTTAGAAATTTTAAAACTTAATCGTTTTTTTTTAAATTTTAAAATCTAAATCTCTTATTTAAAACTTTGTTACAGAGTAGCGTGAACTTTTAATCACAGGTACAAAAATGCAAATTATTGGACCCCTAATCACACTGCCAAATTCATAAAGGTTTCAATTATGAATTTAAGTCTTTTTGCATCACTTTATTTCAATTTGTATGGAAATATTTATATTTTAATACAATATAAATTGGATAATATTAATAAATGAGTGAATAAAATATACATATTTTAATATAAATTGAACAGAAATCGGCATAATGCTCTCATTTCTTTTGTCAAATCTATTGATTGTCTAAAGTATTTAAATTAATGTATTTAATATTTTATGTAGAGTGAGCCAACTGCTTAATTTCATCGGTCAAACAAAAATATTCAGCTCTCCAAAACTATGGGCTTTCGATTTTATTTTATTTTTTTCTGTTGAATTTTTAAAACACGTTCTCCACGTTGGTTGACATTTTATATGTTCAATGGCTCAAATTAAGTATTTAGTTTTTATATTTAGATGAGAAAATAAAAAGTATAATTTAATTTTAATATAATTTTAAAAATTAATATTATTTTTGAAACTTTTCTTTTTAAAAAATATGAACTTAATGACACTTTTTTTAAAGTGTATATAAATTGTTAAATTTAGTAATGTTTACAATAAAATATCAATAATTTAATTATACTTTTATAAAAGTGTAACTATTTTTAAAAATTTTGTAATATATTTTAATAAGAGTTGCAAATGTTTATAAATTTTACTTATATTTTTATTGTTTACGTCACTAAAATAATCGACATTTAAAGAAAAAAAATGTCATAAATTAAAAGATTTTATAAGCTCTCAACTCGGGAAATTAAAATCCGGGTTCAGTTCCCGGTAATGAAACTATATTTTTCCAAAAATTTTATCCTTTAATGCCTCCTTAAGAGGGTATTAGTGTCATTTAATCACACCATCATCCAAACCATAGCTCCCACTTCATCGTCTATTAAGGAACCCACGACTAATTACAACTTTCTCTGTTGCCTCCCCACATCTCTCCGTCGAAGCTCGCCTCCAAACCTTAATAACATGTGTTCATTCTTGTTCGACTTTCTAAATCATGTCCTAAAATACATTCACTTGATTCAGTTACGGATGTCGATGAATTAACATAAAATTACTTGCAGCTTAAATACTAAGTATAAAATTATTTTAAAATTCTTGAATGTGTGTATGGCTGCTATTTGAAATATTGTCCTGCATATTTTAAATATGTCAAATTGAAAACCAGAAATTGTAGCTGTCATTTCAAGTTAATAAATAGTCAAACCTACGGTTGCATTATCAAAACATCAAAGTTCCGATTTCTCTTT
>CATIWF010164143.1:0-21317 GCA_949630135.1 Balakata baccata
CTTATCATGGAGCTTACTTTGAGCTTCAATTTCTATTCACACATTTTCCATTTTGAGCATATGAATACATTAATTCATAGTCCTCATGTCAAAGAACATATATCCGGGTCTTTTTTCCAAAACCGAGTTGTGGGACCCACCTGAATAATCCTCTCAAAATGGTTCATAATCACAATTTTTCCAACACATGCATGGTCAGTACCTCCAATTTTCTTCATGAATCAAGGGAAACAGGTGAGCTAGAAGAAGCCAAAAATAAACTTGGAAAAACTAGAAGAGGAACTCACTTGGCGTACATACAATTGTAAAAGCATATAAGGATAAACCTTCAAATCTGCAGATGGACATTATTCAGTGAGCAAGATATTTTATACAATTTGGCATATCCTTCTTTTCTAAGAACTGCATAGTATGGCAAAGAAAGGTATTTGCTCTTCAGCATCCTCTATTGTTATCATATTGATAATGCTGGATGGTTGTGCAGTTAAGCAGGACTTTTAATCACATATGCAGACTGACCTAGAGGAAGCTATGTCATATGAGGCAACCAAATTTCAGAATTCAATAGAAAGAAATGCAAAAGAAGATGGAAGAAACAAATGCATTGCCAGTAAAACAATGGGAGAGGCTGCAAAGAAGGCTATCGAAGAAGCATGCCGCCTGTTATTAATTAAAGAAACTCAAGTACTTGGTTACGAAGAAAATTGAGTCTCTAACAGAAGAAATAGAAATCCTAAGACACGTTTAGTATTCTTCATCTTGAAATATGAATATGAAATCTATTCTTAATTTGAGTGGTACCTTATATTGAGCTAAATTATTTTGAGAATATGATTCTGATTCCGGTATATTGCAAGATTCTAATATCTCAAATTTTTTGTTATTTAAAGAAAAAGCATTTCAGTTGTATCAGATAATGTTATTTCAACCTAAAAATAAAGGAAAAACAAGCTCAGTTATAATTATTTAAATAAATTTCATAAATCCATTTTAGCATAAATAATGTAAAAAAAAAAAAAAATCAAGGAAATTTTACAAACTACCTACTTTTAATTTTTTCTTTAAAAAATACATCCACTTTTTTTTTCTTTTTTCTTTTTCTTATCAAATCCAATTTTCAATATTACCATTTTTTTTTCACTTTTTTATCTTCATCACCACTAATGCTACTAATTCTCGGAAATTTACAGATACTGCCATGGCAATTGGCCGTCCTAGCCCATTCTCCTTATTTACTGAATATTCACACAAGACACAAAATTTAGATCCCAGCTCCCCTCTTTGCTCTCTGTAAATTTTTCTTACTCATAAACCCTAACCAGTGAGCTTTAATTCTAGATTCACATTAGCACATGATGCGAGAAATCACATCATATTCCAGACTTCCACTCACATTAGAAAATCATGAAATGGTTTATGCAACGTTGTTATAAACGTTCAAGCAGAAGACAATCTCTTAGAGCTATCTATATTTGGCCTTACTGTTGAGACTATGAAACAACATCTTGTTAGAGCTATATTTGGCTTTTAGGTCTCAACTAGAAGAATTAAATACGTCAATGGGGTAGATGAATCAATTGCTTTTTACCTTGGTCAAAAAACTAGCAAGTACTTTCCCCTAATTGCATTATTCTATTCCCATCACTAATATTTCTATCTCTGGCACCTACCTCCTTACTTCTCTATTTCCCTTTTGTTCTTTTGTGAATTTCATCATTCGTCACAGTTAATAATAGTGAATATTAAGTTTAACTATCAAGTAATTCTACTAATTTGTAAGATCAAAGGACAATTTTCAAGACAAAATTTATGCATTAAAGGTATTTGTGAAAATGTCAATATATACATACATATATATATATATATATACACTATATTTTACCGAAATTTACAATTATAATCTTTTAAATTTTGATTTTATATTAAGATACTTAGATAATTTTAATGATGGTTTAAAATAATTACACTTAATTGTGAAAATCATAATATTACTAGAAAAGATTTTTTATCCAAAAAAAATGCATTACCGGAAAATTTATATTCATGGTATTTCCAAATATACCAAGATATACTGAACCAAGGTATTCTAAGATACATTAAAGGTGTATTTTTTTTGATATACTTTGGATGACTTTTGAGTATAAATATTTTTGTACTATCTCTAGACACTTTCGATAATTTTGAAAAAACTTTTAAGTACAAGTATTTTGTAATATTTTAGAAGTTTTTTAGTATTTTTTAAAAATTTCCCTAAAAATGTCCAACCCAAAAACTTTACAAAAAAAGTTATATAATTGATACAAACAACTTCATAAAAAGATGTAATTTTATCACTTAATCGAAACATGGAGCTAAACGTGAACGTATTTAAGTTTATAATAATTTATAATAAAACCTTATTATTATTATTATATTGAATTTTAAAAAAAGCTAACAACGTCATTTGATGTCCATCTTTTCTTCCTCATCAAAGGATCTTTTTAAAAATAACCTTAAAAAGTTCTAAAATTATAAAAATAACTGGAAGAAGGTTTGTTTTATAGAAAGATAACCCTTATTTTTAATGATATTTTCATAATACCAATAATATCTTTACATGAAAAAAAAAATTTTAAAAATGGAAAATACTAAACATTTTCTTTTCCCTTTCTTCCTCTCGTGCTTATCCAGGAAAAAGGTCCTATTTGCAAAGAATCATCTTCAAACAATCAAAATTTTTCAACTGATTGCATAGATTCATTCCCATCAAATACAACATTTGCAAGTAGACGAACTTTATAGTGGAGAAGAAACATACACATAGTAGAATAAAAAACAAGTTGTTCCAACATATATGCTACAAACAATTACTACCTCGTCTCAGTTTGGAATTTAAAATTGGCCTTGATTATGTTCAACTAGCAAGGACATACGATATTTTTATCGGATCAATTGCATAAAACGCAATTCCAAGTACAAGAACCTCAATTTCTAGCACAAAAAAAAAAAAATCCTAACACACAATATATTGTTTCTTTACATGTACAGTCTTTATTTGTACAATAGGGAATGACATGTATTCCAGTCGAGAACGACATGACTATTGACCCTTTATCTGTACAGTGAATATATGTCAAAATATTTCAGATAAATCCATTACGTTTATTATTTTATAAATAATTTTATTGTATTTATAAATTTTAATGTATTCATCTCTACTTTAATCTACCATTATATGGTTAAAAAACTCAAATACTTTACTCGACAGTGAGACTTGACCATGTATTATATTACATGGTCAGAAAATATAGTACTAGAATTATACTCGAACTTGCTTGGTCGGGAAATATAATACTAAAATAAATCTTTATGGAGTATCATAAATAATTCTTTTTTCCATTTCAATTACACATGAAAAACATAAGCATGATTTCTATTTATCTTTCCATTTTTTCCATGGATACCAATCTGTACGCAAAGCCCTAGACTCCCAATTATAAGGCATAAATCTACAAATTATGGATTAAGGACTTCAAAAGGATTTAGAGATCCAAATATCAGTCTTATTAGCATCTAACATGAATCCATCGGTGCCTACCCACCATTTCCATCCCATGAAACTTTCAACCACTTCAATCCTTCATCAATATTATTCATTGTAATTAAAGAAATGCCTAAAAAATATGTTGATAATTCACATTCTTGTTTCACTTATTTTCCAATGAAGCTGAGATCTTTTTTCAGGATTATGAAAGAATTTTAGGCATCCAAAATAAAGAGGGTAATATTTATTATCTGCTTGCAAACAAAGTCACGTAGACCCAAGAGTTGAAGGTGACAGATGCCATGGTAGATTCCAAAGTGCAATTCTGAAATAAATCTTTTTAAACAAAGCATAGTGCTTAGTAGCCAAAGTGAAGCACTTGAGCAATTAGTAAAATTTGTTATTGTGTTTTCATCATTTTCTGTATGGCAGAGGTACTCAAAGATTTCTATTAATGAGCAAATAGGAAGAAGATTCATAATAATATAATCCACGGTGATGGAAAAATAGACCAAGAAGCATAAATGAACTCTAAGTTGGATCGAACAGATCAGTGATAATTCTGCTGTTTGCATTTTCTCTTTATAAGTATTCAGTAATCATCTTTAATCATAAATGGTGTTTGATCTTTCCAATAAAAAATGAAATAAATAGGTTTAATTATTAAAGTGTTTACTACTTTTGTGGAAGACGAAAAGCTTCAGCTAAATGAAGGAAAGGGTACACGACAGTAGGGTAAAGCCTCACTATAGTTGGGCTCTTAGAGTGTACAATAGGGAGATAATAATTTTAGTCAAAAGAATAAATTTCAGTAATTTAAATTAGTATATTAAGCGTTTCACCCATGGTAGAATTCTTACATTTATTCATTCATTAGGTTTCAGTTATTGTGTTTCTTTCTACACTTTTTGTCAATCAAGTCAACAAAGCTAATCAATAAAAAGCATAAAAACACACGAATCTCCAATTTATCCACCATCTCATCCTTAGGAAAATTATTCAGAACGAACTGAGACATTTCACTCAGATTTGTCATAGCAACTTAAAGCTCTCTATCTAGTTATTCTGTTTTGTTCTTTTTTTTTTCTTCTTCATGCTTCTTCATCTTACGATTGTAATCCCTCTAAATAATTTGGAAATTTGTAAATTCGGGTTTCGAATATTTTGATTTTAATTGTATATTTATAGGCATAATTAAAGGCATATTAATGTCATTAAATGGTACAAATATCTAGTAAGGAGGAATGGCCTTTTAATTTTCCAAAATATAATTATGTGGTACAGGTATCCAGTAAATAAGTGGAAAAGGCTTTAAAATCGAGACAATAAATTGACAATTTTACTTTTAGCGATGGTCGATATCAAACTACATAACAATCAAAACTACATTAATGCGGTAGGGGTACTGCCATTGTGCAATTTGTCTAAACAACGGTAGGGAAGAACAAAAATGTGGTCGGTTAATAATTCTTGAGAAGTTTGAATTAGAATGTTAAATTGACATTGATTTTCTTCAATTAGGGTTAAATTAAATCTGATCAATCAGTATTATATTAAATTCAAATTTTTAGATTAAAGAAAAAGATTAAAAAAAGGAAGGAAACTTCAATTGATTTTCATTTATTTAAATTATTATATTAAGCATTCCAACCCATGGTAGAGAATGCATACATTCACTAGTTTTCTAGTCTTGTGTTTCGGCCTCAAAATCCTAACACGTTTCTAAATCTCCATCTATTTCTGGATCCCTACCGGTTTTTGGATTCCATGTGTTTCTGGATCCACACTGGTTTCTAGATATGGATCCATATCAGCTTCTTTGGGTTTCTTTATACTCTTTTTGTAAACCAGATCACCATGTTTAACTAGTAAATCGCACAATTCAACATTGTTCTCCAATTGTTTTATCATGGCACCCTTAGGAAAGTCACTCAAGACATACAATGCATTGATCATTAGATGTCTCAATGCAAATCATAGCATTCTATATTTTTCAAGCATTTGCTATTTTTCAATAATGTTCATCAAACGACTGGTTAACTCGGCCATGATACATGAGAATTTGGAAATACGGGATAAATTTTGATTTTGATTGCTAAATTGATTATTATTTATAACAAAATATGGAGAAGTTATAGGGAAATATAGAATAAATTTTAATTTCAATAATATTCACCTCTACATAAATTTGCTATTTATTGATGGCTCTCTATATTTCTTGAAAAGAAGATGAAGAATCGTGTAAACTAAATAAGTTAAAGAGTCAAATAGAGAACATGATGATAGACAATTGATCAGTAGCTTCACACCAGTTAGTAACACCAAAAATTTGGTCGATACCATCTAAAACTACAATAGGGATACCACCATTGTATAGTCGTGATATAGCCTCATAATAGTTAGGAGATTCCTAAAATGTATAAAACTAATAAATTGACAATAATATTTGTCAAATATGACATAATAATCTTCAATTAGAGTTGAAAAAAGAAGTATTTAGGGTTTGATTTTGCAACTTCAAGCTTAATGAAAACCACTTCGAGCAAAGAAGTCCTCATATAGTAAGTGAATAGTTATTTGCTATGGACAATTTTTGCCTCTTTATGAATTACGAATTTGAGTTAACCATTAATTTCATGTTTCTTGTAAAGAAGATGAAGAATCATGCAAACTCAATAAGTTGAAGAGTCAAATTAAGACCATGACTTGACCGTTATACTTGAAACTAGATAGTCGATTAGCAACTACACACAATTCGGCAACAACACAAATTCGATCATCTAAGCTACGGTAGTGGTATCACCATTTTCTAGCAAGGATACAGTCTCCCAATGGTCAGGAGATTCCTAAAATATATGAAACTAATAAATTGACAATAACGTTGTCAAATATGACTTAATAGTCTTCAATTAGAGTTAAAAAAAAATGTATTGAGGGTTTGATTCATTAAATTGCAACTTCAAGCTTAATGAAAACTATTTCGGGAAAATAAGTCCTTATATAGTAAGTGAATAGTTATATGCTATGGACAATTTTTGCCTTTGAGTTAACCTTTAATTTTATGTTTCTTGTAAAGAAGATGAAGAATCATGTAAACTAAATAAGTTAAAGAGTCAAATTGAGTCCATGATTTGACCATTATACTTGAAAATAGATAATCGATCAATAGCTACACACAGGTCAACAACTGCATAAATTTGGTCGATACCATCTAAGCTACTGCAGGGGTACTATAATTGTCAAGTCAAGATATAGCCTCCCAATGGTCGGGAGATTCCCAAAATATATGAAACTAATAAATTGACAATAATGTTGTCAAATATAACTTAATGATCTTCAGTCAAAGTTGAAAAAGGAAGTATTGAGGGTTCGATTTATTAAATTGCAACTTCAAGCTTAATTGAAACCACATTGGGCAAAGAAGTCCTCATATAGTAAGTGAAAAGTAATATGCCTTGGACAATTTCTGCCTCTTTATGAATTTGAGTTAACTTTTAATTTTATGTATCCTTTAAAGAAGATGTAGAATTAGGTAAACTAAATAAGTTGAAGAGTCAAATCGGGACCATGACTTGACTGTTTTACTTTAGAATAGATAGTCAATCAGCAACTTCACACTAGTCGGCAATAGCGCAAATTCAGCCGATACCATCTAAACTACGGTAAGGTAACCCCTTAATCTAGTCTGGATATAACCTTCCAATGGTCGGGAGATTCCCAAAATATAAGAAACTAATAAATTGACAATAATATTGTTGTTAAATATGACTTAAAAATCTTCAACTAGAGTTGAAATAAGAGGTATTGAGGTTCGATTAATTAAATTGCACCTTCAAACTTACAGAAAACTATTTCGAGCAAAGAAGTCCTCATATAGTAAGTGAACAGTATTATGCTATGGACAATTTTTGCCTTTTTGTGAATTACAAATTTGAGTTAAACTTTAATTTTATGTTTCCTGCAAAGAAGATAAAGAATCATGTAAATTAAAGAAGTTGAAGAGCCAAATCGAGACCATGACTTAACCATTTTACTTGAAAACAGAAAGTTGATCAGTAGCTTCACATCGGTTGGCAACAACACAAATTCGATCGATACCATCTCAACTAAAACATGGGTATCGCCATCTTCTAGTTGTGATACAGCCCCCCAATGGTCGGGAGATTCCCAAAATATATGACACTAAATAATATTGTTGTCAAATATAATTTAATAATCTTCAATTAGAGTTTAAAATAGTATTGAGGGTTCGATTTATTAAATTGAAACTTCAAGATTAATGAAAATTACTTCGAGCAAAGAAGTCCTCACATGGGAAATGAATAGTAATATGCTATGGACAATTTTTGCCTCTTTGTGAATTACAAATTTGAGTTAACCTTTAATTTTATGTTTCCTATAAAAAAAGAAGATGAATCTTGTAAACTAAATAAGTTGAATAGTCAAACCAAGACCATGACTTGATCATTATTCTTGAAAACAAACAGTCGATCAGTAGCTGCACACAGGTCGACAACAGCACAAATTCGTTCTATACCATCTAGGCTACAGTAGCGGTACTGTCATCGTCTAATCAAGATATAGCCTCCCAATGGTCCAAAGATTCCCAAAATATTTGAAACTAATAAATTGACTATAATGTTGTCAAATATGACTTAATAATCTTCAATTAGAGTTGAAAAAAGAAGTATTGAGGGTTCCATTTATTAAATTGCAACTTCAAGCCAAATTAAAACTACTTCGGGCAAAGAAGTCCTTATATAGTAAGTGAACAATTATATTCTTTGGACACTTTTTGCCTCTATGAATTACGAATTTGAGTTGACTTTTAATTTTATGTATCTTGTAAAGATGCAGAATCATGTAAACTAAATAAGTTGAATAGTCAAATCAAGACCATGGCTTGACTGTTTTACTTTAAAATTGACAATCGATCAGCAGCTGAACAATAATAAGTATATTGCTGGATAAGCCAAGGAAGTAACCACTTATGCACATTATACAATTAATTGATTTATTTAATATTGTAGCCCCAAAAACTGTAATTTCAGGAAATTTATATATTTGCATTATGAGTCTTTAAGAAAAATTATTTCTAGTCAATTAATTGAAATTGATAGGCTAAATATTAAGTATAACAAATAATAAAACAAATAGTAATAAGTATGTCATGTGTATTATTATTATTATTATTATTATTATTATTATTATTATTATTATTATTATTATTATTCATTTGAAATATATGTTGAAATCAACTATTTGAACAATAAAAAAACAGTATAATGCCTTTAATATCATTTATGACCATTTACTGGGGTGGCGAGATAATTCAAACTCAAGTTGGCGCTACTTTTGCGAATGGATATGCAAAAACTGTTACTCTATATGAAGAATTATACATGGAAATTTTGTTAGATAAGATCAAAACAACTTTGGAAATTGATAGTAACGCAGTTATTAACAAGATTTTGTATAGAGCTTTTATGTATAACCAAGGTGGAAATATATTATTTTCACTTATACAAATATGAGGTGAAAATGAAGTTGCATTGATACATCAAATTGTTTGCCAATTTCCCTGCTTGCAATTTATTGAATTTTTTATTGATTACTCATGTGATAAGTCCATTGAATAACATAATATTATAGGCTATGAATCTTCAAATCCAACATTTTTTGAGATGGGTGGGTCAAGTCAACAGGAAGATGATATGAATATGGATGACTCTGAGGATTATGATGATAGTGAAAATGAGGAGGACAACACTGATATTGATGAAGATGATGAAGAAAAATATTATGATGAGGATAAAAATGAAGATGAAAATGACGAGGAAAATGAATATAATCAGTTGATTGAAAGTGGACATAGATCTGAATATATAGCTAATAGAAATCATTGGACTTGCTTGAATAGTCGCGATATTGAAGAGATGGAAATGAATATAAATGTACCAGAAGAATGCATAATTTGGGATTTGTCAAAAGAGTTTTGCGTAAGATTGTCTTTTGATTTAAGGGATGATGTTAAGGCAGCGGCCAAAGTGTACTCAATGAGAGTGAAACGACAATTTAAAAGTTCTGAAATAAGACCAAATACAATCACCATTGTTTGCAATATTGGTAAAGGCTGTAATTAGAGATTGCGCTCTACGCTTAAGAAAACAACTAGTCTTTGGGAGATAACTCAATATAATGATCCACACACTTATAGTACTCCTAGAGAATCACAAGATTATAAGAATTTTGACTCAGAGTTGATACAGGTTATGTTAAGAGCATGTCATGGGAGCAACCTCATATCATGGTGAAGGCACTTATTAAGGACATGAGGGACAGATTTAATATAACTCCCTCATACAAAAAAGTTTGGTATGCAAAACAAAGATCTATTGGTCAATTGTTTGGAGATTGGGATGATTCCTATTTGCACCTATGTGACTTTCTTCATGATGTATGCATTAGAAATAGAGGTTCTTTTTGGAATGTAGAAAGTGAGGCACACATGGTCAATGGTAGTCTTGTTAAAGGCGTTCATAGTTTTAAACGAATGTTTTGGGTATAAAAGCCATCCATTGAAAGCTTCAAATATTGCAAACCAATTTTGTATGTTAATGGAACATTTTTATATGGAAAGTATAAAGGTGTTCTTCTAATGGCTCAAATTGTAGATGGTATTAACAAAATATTATCGGTTGTATTTGCTCTTGTCGAAAAGGAAAACAAAGAGAACTGGAAATATTTCATGAATCTATTATGCTATATTGTTTGTGATGGTCATAATAATGTGTGCATTATTTTTTATCGTCACATAGGAATTAAGTATGCAATGAGTCAGGATTTAGGGCGTCAAAATCCTTATAGATATTGTATTCGCCATATTGCCAGTAACTACAATACTAAATTCAAAAATCAGAGTATGAAAAAATTGGTAGAGAAAGGTTGTATGCATCCAATGCATAAATTATTTTTATCATTAATAACTAATATTGTGATATATGAATATCTTGAAACTAAAAAAATTAATTTGTCATTCATACTTGCACCAAAAGCGAAAATTCAAGAAGTTGATAAAAAAATTGAAGTGAGCAACCTTGATTTATTTGCTTGATTGGAAAAAATCCCTCGATGCAAATGGGCATTAGTATATGATGTCGGATATCGCCATGGTGTTATGACCACAAATTATTCTGAGTCCACTAATGTAATATTGAAAACAATTAGGTATGTACTTGTCACCACAATGATGCATAAACTATTTGACAAGCTTGTTGTCTTTTTTGATAAACATTGTGTTAGATATTCATAAACACTTGCTAGTAATTATCAATTCACTCCTAAATGTATAGAGATATTGAAGCATCTAGTGCAAAAAGCTCATGGTCATCAAGTCAGATCATATGATAAAGAAAATGGTGTATTTGTAATCAAAACAGCGTATAACAATGAAAGGAGAAAAGGTGATCATAGTCAAATAGGCACAACAAACATGTACATGTGGAAAATTTCAACAAAGCAAAATCCCATGTTCCCATGTCATTGCAGTTTTTATGAAATATCAGATGGTTTACACTTCTTATATTTCGTCATTTCATATAATATTCGAGACAATGAATGTATAGTCAATCCCTTTTGAACCCCTCGGTCATAAGGATTACTGGGCATCATCATATGAACTACCTGTTGTTCCAAATCCTGGATGGAAACGTAAAAAGGGAAAACTAAAAGCATCTCGGAGAAAAAATGAGATGGACTAGAAAATACAAGAGGATCAACATGATCCTTTTGTGGAAAATGTGGTCAGATGGGTCATAAGGCAAGGATGTATTCAAGAAATTAGATTTTAAATGTATTTTTACCATGTATTTGTAGCCTAAAAATTTTGTATTTCATTTTGAATATAATTATATTAGTCATTAATCATTACTTCATTAAATGTATAATTACATTATTAAATGAATAATTGCTCAAAGGTTTTATCATTATTAATATATGGTATGTCTATCTTATATTATTTAGTCCCACGCAAGTATGGCATTTCACCCACGAGATTACATACATCCCATACCATATGATGGTTCGTTGTTATATTTACAAGCTCAGCACAGATCTCATGAAATTTGGAATAATAAGATAATAAAAATAGCAATCATTTCATTCGAACGTCATTTATGGCATTGTAAAGCGTGTAATGACACATATCATATGTATAATTTTTTCAAATAGAAAATGAGGTGCTCTACTGTAGATATAGTAGTATAGCTACACATATAATAAGTAATGATGCTCAGCTAGATGACCAAATTAAACAGTTGCTGAGACATACCGGATTTTACAGATTAGTGCAAATACCCTTTTTTCAACTTGATTGGCATTTAATTAATACACTAGTTGAGAGATGGAGACCAGAGATACATACATTTCATATGTCTGAAGGAGAATGCACAATTATACTTCAGGATATAGCTATTATTACTGGTCTACCTATTGATAGTCTTCCAGTTATTGGACAGACCAGTGGTAATTGACTATCTCTTTGTGAGCATTTACTAGGAATTAGACCTCCACCAGGTGCAATTAAAGGTTCTCAAATAAAATTAGGATGGCTGGAAGATAAATTTGCAGTACTACCTCCTGGAGCTGATATGAACACTATTATATTTCATACTCATGCACATATTATGCGTATCATCAGTGGATCCTTATTATGTGGCAAAGGCACTAGACATGTGTCTTTGATATATCTTCCATTTTTAGAGGACTTTTCAGCCATCAACCAGTATAATTGGGGAGCTACCACATTAAGCTTCTTATATCGAGAATTATGCGTGACATACAGATTTCCACCTGTGTTATGCATGACATACAGATTTCCACCTGTGTTCCAAATTGCAGGTGCATTATTTATTTTACAACTTTGGGCATGGCAGTGATTTCTATTTTTAGCTCTAATAATGAGAGTTAATGAAATACTGGAAGATGCACCGTTAGCTTAAAGGTATATGACTTCTTAATTATTAATATTATTCAATGCATTATTTAAATTATTAATTAAAAATTATAACAACTAAAAATTGTTTACTTTGCTATATACATAAATAATTGTAGATGGATCGGTTAGTGGATAATATACAACAAACCTTCACATGAGCTAGCCCAGATCTGATACGGACTTGATATATGTCGCTCTGATAAGGTGTGTTATATTGTTCCTAAATAACTTTTAAATTTTTTTTATGACAATTGATAGTATTTAACATCTTATGTTTCACTGCATAGATTATATGAGAGCCACATAATACATATATTATTCAATATTTACTCGATTGCTTGAGAGATCGCGACATATGGAAGACAATGGTGCCTTTAATATGCATGCATATATTAGAGTGGCACCAGCCTAATCGAGTTCTCAGACAATTTGGCCTACAACAATCAATCCTTCGCCCACCACAGTAGACTGAACATATTCACTCAATAGTTTCACATAGCAACACTAGTACAAATTGGGTTGAAGAACATTCGATATGGATTCAATTATGGAATAATAGAGCTGAACATGTGTATAGGCATACCATCAGATGGTCCACTCCATTACCATTCACAATATATGAAATGATATCGACAAGTTACAAGGAGATGGATTTCTCATCAGGGTGTTGTTATTGGTACATCGTTATGAATACATATTCTTATTTTTCCACAAATTATAATTGTATTTTTTAAATGCATCTTAATTACGTTATATGACATAGGTCTGATTAACTTTCATATGTAGATACACTTGAGCACCTTTCATTACTAAACTCTAGATATCTCACACAATATATCGCCACCAGTTCATTAATGACACTACGTGAAGACAGATGTAGGGTTACAATGTCATCTCCTCAACCTCCACCTGCTCCTACCCTAATTTTGGAAGAAGTGCATGTGCTTCGTCTGAGCAACCATCACGTCGTCGCCAACAACAATATAGGGACGTACTCATCCCTCCATCTGCATCTTGTCAACATGTGCCTCAACATGTGCCTCAACCTGTCTATTTTCATCAATTCCAATAGTATCCATCTTCCTCTATAGACCCTGGGCCATCCACATCTAGTGGACTATATATCTGTTCTAGACACATGTTCTCAACATCAGGCTTCTACTCTTCTGGCCCATTTACACCATATGTTGCCTCCATACACAATCTATGGATGCATCAATCACAACATTCTGAGTTCATATATACTCAAACACCTCAAGCACCAATAGATTTTATGGGTTCGTACACCTTTTGACTCACACATATAGGCTTTGTTCCTACACAGGCACATTACTTTCCGAGGGGTATTACTGTTGATGAATTTGATGATGATGACGACAATGACAATTATGGTGGTGGTGGTGATCAGACACAGAATTCTAGCTTTATAGATATGAGTGCTCAACAATCAATGCTAGACGACAAAGAGGACTTCGATCACAAATTCGAAGAAATCGGCATTGTGGAACTTGAATGGATTTTTATATTCGTACATTATTATTTTTTTTCACAATTTGTTTGTACATTTTTTATCACTAAAAAATTTTATAAATTTTTATTTCCTAAATTTTACTTAATACATAATTAAAATTTTCATGCTTTATGTGAAATTTAATTGATTCATTAGATAGCAAATTTAATTTATCAACCTCTAATTTATAAATTGTCTTTATTTTTCTAAAAAATAATTAACAAAAATTTAATTAATAAATTTAATTAACAATTAATAGCCAACATCCATGCATGCAAAAAAAATAATAATAATAATAATATGGGTCATCTTTACAACAAATGATATGTGAGGCAAAAAAAAATTAATAATAATAATAATATGGGTCAACTCTTACAACAAATGATGTGTGAAAAAAAAAAACTTGTTGTAATTACCTACGATAACTTTTATAAATTGTTTCTATATTTTTTATCCCTAAAAATTTTTATAAATTATTATTTCCTAAATTTTACTTAATGTATCATTAAATTCTAAATGCTTTAATTTATAATTTAATTTAATTTAATTTATTTACTTAATGTTCATTAACTATTACTAAATGTAATTTATCAAACTCTAATTTATAAATTGTATCGTCATTTTTCTAAAAAATAATTAACAAAATTTAATAAATAAATTAACAAAAATAATTTGTAACCAAAATATGCATGCATGCATGCGTGGGAAGCTTGAAGTGGCGCACTTGACGGGGATGTGCCACACGCGCATCAGTCAAACCACTCCAAATTAGAAATTACTGTTAAAACTACCGCAAATTTAGAAATTTGCCAAAAACTACCTCAAAATGGTAAATAGTTTGGGTGACTACCACAAACTAAGAATACTCCCCTCAAAGGATATAAAAATTCTTAATTTCGTCCATGATATTTAGAGATCTCTAATTGGCATTAAATATTCAAATTAATCACAAATATACCCATAATTTATATTTTAATTTTTACTTCTTTATATATATATATATATATATTGCTTAGTTTACTATTATTAGAAATTAAATAGTATCTTTAGGTTTGATTATTACTATATTTTAGAAGTATAAAATATATAACATAATTTATATTCTTAAAAATTAATATGTCGTGTCCCTGCTATGTTTGTGTTTTAGTTTTTTAGAATTTGTTATATCTCCATATCCCGCGTATTATGTCTCTATCACCGTATCCATGTTGGTGTTTCTTTTAAATTTTGAAAAAAATAAAACCATAATGGCTAGGGTAGTAGAAACCTATTGTAGAAATGTTACTCGTGGTACTTTTTAAAATAGATCAGAGTTTACTAGTCAGCATATTGGTTTCATATGGTTTGACTTGGACAATTAAAATTTAAAATTTTCAGGAAAAAATTTAGTGTCTATTTGGGAACACCTTTGAAGCAGATGATGAGAGCCTATTTTAGTTTGGTCACTCGCAAAGAATATTCCAAGTTTGAGTCAAGTTGTCAAGGTACGGTTGGCTCTAAATTTGTATGTATTTTAATGTTGATAAAGGAGAGGAAGATATGATTCATTTATTCATGCTAGTAGAGTTTAATTACTAGTATGTATGTTGTTTAATTCCCATTGTGATGGGCTTAAGTGCACATGTGTGCCTATTTTGGGGGGTTAAAAGTGAACTGCATTCATTAATATTATTCATCATCATAACCTTACAACTGTGGATGTTACAGGCATGAATTAAAAGCAAATCTTATGAACGTAACTATTAATACTTATTCCTGATAGGTTGTGATTTTGTATGCATGTCAAATGAGCAATTGGCTTAGGTCTTTTGTATCTTTGACCAATGTTTTATTTAGTAATTTGGTCATGGGCATGGTTTAGTATTTCTGTAATTTTTGTCAGTTGATTGGTGCATAAAATTTTATTTGATCGGTAGTGCCTCATTGATTACTTGCTAGAGCTGATACGTGAATATCTTTCAGAAGTAATATGGTTATGAAGTTCATGTGGCCACTAATTATTGATAATCTAATGTACAGTGCTTGAAGAATTAAATATGGTTTTCTTACTTTTTTCACAGTAGATGAAAGCTGGAACCTGTAAAAGTGTTGATTCTAGTTGTGTATGTTGTAGCTACTGTTGATTCTCTTTATAAGTGTTTAAGGATTATAATGCAAAATTGAGTTTCAAATATTTTCTGATTAGTCAAAATGGAATCAAGTTTTTAAAGAGAATACAATCTCAGTGACGGTCTTGTCTTGAGTGATTGGATTTATGTCTTCCTGTCATATATTAAGAATTTGTTGTTTTTCTCACTGCTAATGGTCTTGGTCAGTACAGGATAGAGAATTTATGGATTGGGATTTGTTGAGATTTAATTAGTAAAAGGATTTATTTCCATGCCACTGAACCATGATATTGTTCATATCAAGTTTACCACGATATTGGCTTGATATGCAAGAGGAGACTGAAGGCTAAGAATCTTGTTTTTTTCAATGCTTTGTTTGTCAAGGAAATTTTCGTCAATACTTCTATGTTACAAACTGTTGTGCTATCAAATCATCTTAAAGGAAGGTATGTCATCTTCTGCATATGGGCCTCAACTGTAAGTCATCTTCTGCTAACATGTTTTTTCTTTTTTAACCAGAAAATGATGGCTTGAAATCTTGTTGAAGCATTCTTTTAAATGCTACACTGAAGGAACCCTATTCCCATCAGCCTTTTTAGTATACTGAGAGAGAGTTTATTGCATATGTACACTCATAGTAGTCTATATATATGGTATAATAAGCAAATTATTTATACTCTTATATATGCCCCATATAGCTTATATCTTCTCGAATTTGTGAAGGAACATAGTAGATAGATTTTTATTTTTCCTAATCTCCAATTTTTGAATGTTGTGATGCAGGTTGAGTGTTGTGATGCTGCAAAAATGAAAGTTCAATTATTACAGATAACAAGTTTTGTATTTTGTAGATGACAGCAATGTGGTTCATATTTTCATTTAAGCTATAGATGTTTTGTCAACAAAATTTTGTACACTATGTTTGTCTTTTGGAATAACTTCTTGATATTTCTATTGTATAATTGTCAAAGCAAGTATGTTCTAAAATGTGGATTTGGCAGCTATCCACTTTGCACTGTCTTTCAGTTCTATGCATTAGTTTTTATATACATAATGATTTATTTTCGTAATATTATTTCATTCTTATTAAATGACAATAACACTATCGTCATATTAAAATTATCATTTTGTGACGAATGTTTTATCGTCATTTATACTATTTTATTAGTGACGATTAACAAGATTATGTGACAAAATATTAACATAAACATGACGAAAATTGACATCAAAAAAATTGAATAATTTTGGTGGAATATTTTGTCACTAAAATAATAAGTTTTTGTGACGAAAATGTGATTTCGTCATTGAACACGTTGACTTTTAATGACGAATACAACTTAAGATGACAAGAGTTTCATATCAATTGCAACGCATCTAGCGTCACCAAAAATATAAAAGGGTAAATTACAAAAAAAATCTAGAATATTGTACTTTATCACATTTATATCCAGTTCTTTAAAAATTTGAGTTTAATTATATACATTTTGAGTTTTGTAACAAATCTTGTTTTGCGTGGATTATACCTCACTTCGAACCTATATGGCGATAACTTGGAAAAGCATAAAAAATATTAAAAAATTATGTAACATACATAGTGGATCTAATGTGAAAAAAAATTATCACGTGACCATCCGCACTAAAAGAGTGTTGTTTGGCACAGTTCAAAATTCAATTTAAAATTCTTTATTTGAAGATTTTGCAAACTTATTCTCAATATTAGATAGTTGTAATTTAAAATTGTTACAAAAACGCACCTAAAATCAACTGTTTCAAGTATAAAAAATTTCAAATTGGATTTTGGACTATACAAAACAGCGCCGTTTTTATGCATATAATAATTTTTTTCCACATTAGATCTACTATGTATGTCATGTCATTTTTTTTATATTTTCTAGGTTATTGCCACGTAAACTTAGAGTGAAATTCAGTCCACCCGAGGCAAGATTTGTTACAGAACCTAAAGTACATATAATTGAACTCAAATTTTTAAAGAATTAGATATAATTATAATACTGTGTAAAGTTCAAGAATTTTTTTTTTTTTGTAATTTAACCAATATAAAATTATAATTGACGATAGTACTTATTGTCACTAATAGTAGAACATTTAGTGACAATTTCAAAATTTGTCAAATAGATCTTTTACATACACATACAATGACAATTTCTATGACGAAAAATGAAAATTAAATTTTATAGGACCATTTTTACCTTATTTTTATTGAAATTTCTTGTAGTTAATTTATAATCATTTTAAAAAGTTGAGATGAAAGTATTTGTTCTTATATGCAATTATAGGAAAAAGGAAGTTTTTAGAAGGTGCTTAAAAAGTCACGGAGTCTCATGCAATAAGAGGGTTAATTTCATCTATGGTTACTTATCTTAGATATTATTAAAGTAAAGTTATATATTTTATTTTTGTCTTATAAAAGTCACTAACTATGATTTAGTTTCAATAAAGTTATTTTCAGCAATTTTTTAGTAGTTAATAACTAAAAAAATCGTGATAGCATCTCAATTACATATCAAATAGAACGTCATTATACAAGTCAAATAGAGTTCTTACATTTCAGTTGACATCATTTTTAATTTATGGTACTGACATAGATACTGAGTTGTAAGCATATATGATACTCTATTTAACATATACAGTGACATGACGTATCTCACGTACCAATTATAATGTTAGCACAACTTTTCGTATCGTTAATTACCGAAAAATCACAAAAAATACCATTACTAAAACTAAACTATTTACAAAAAAAAATTTATACGACTTTATTATAATAATATCAAAATTAATCAACTATATAGATGAAAATTAAGCCTGCATTAAGGGCCCTCCATGTTTTTGTGCAAGCACAAATATGATGGCTACATGGTGGAGGCTTGTCGGTGTCAAATCAAACTCTCCGACACTACAAAGTTGTTTGCTTGATCTTGTTGGTGGAGTAAAAATGACCCATAACCCAATCAACTAATAGTTTTTTAGAATTAATTTAAATAAGAAAAATTGTAATTTCAAAGCCTTAACTATAAATAAATTCTTAATAGAATTAATTTTAGACCGTAAAAAGGGTTATTATACTTATGCTTAAAAAAAAAAAAGAAATGCAATATTAATTAGTGTGAACGAGTTGATTAAAAACATAAATCAATCAATTATAGTTCCCCATAACCCACTAATCTTATGTTTGACTTGGCTTCTTCCAAATGGTGTTATAGAATCAACCAATTATGAAAGCTCCATTGACAGCTTTTACTACTCTCTCTCTCTCTCTCCCTCCCCCCTTTTAGCAAAGAAAGCTACTGCATGGGCTTTAACTATGAATGTGGAAAAACTGAAAATAAATCATTACATATCATTTTCAAAACAATCTGAATTCTTCTAGTGGAATAGGATAATTGTCAAGCATAACTTTCAATTTTTTTTTTCTACTTGAAAAGTAGTTACTTTCAATTTGGTGAAACATATTAGTCTTTAATTAATGTCTACACTATATCCATGTCATTTTCCACATTTCCAAATTAAGAACTGTATTTTAAGGTTTTTGATAAAAAAAAATTTTAAATTTGCTGAATTTAGCTAATAAGTTCTGAACAAAAAAATGTTTTTAATATCGAAATTTGTGTTTTCACTTTACGTGTAGCCTTTAAATAATAAAGGCCCTAATCTAAAGTACACTAAAAAAAAAGTGTCTAGAAAATTTTTAGCCTAAATTAGAAAAATTTGTCGCTAATTTGCAGAGCTTAATCTGAACCTACACTATAAAAAATAGCCACTTAGCGACAGAAATTGATGAGAATTCAACGCTAAAACGCACGCTCGTCATCTGAGGCTACACGTGCGTGAGGTTAAATGCAAATTTGTATATTAAAAAAAAATAGTTCAGAACATATAACTAAATATCAAAAAATTTAGGATTTTTTTATCAAAACCCTTTTACAAATATTTATTTTTTCTATTTAGATTTTAGAACAAGATAAATCAACGTTGAAGAATGATGACATTGACGAGAACAATAAATTGAAATAAGATCAGCTTATTAATTTACAGATTTGGATTGATGTTGAAGAATGTTGAACAAGATAAGGTTTGCTCCTTATAGTAAATGTTGAAGAATGTTGAACAAGATGAGGTTCACTCCTTATCCTTGGTAATTATTAATTTACAGATAAAATCAGCTTTAACTTTTCTTTAACTTCGTTCTTAAGCCATTAATTATTGCAACATCTGATTAGATTTGGATTGATAAGTATAGGAAACCAACTAGTTGTCTTTTAGGGTTTTGGCACATAAGTGAGTGAGATATAATGAAATGAATCATGATTGTCCACTTGGTTAGAACTGCTTGATTGTAATAACTCCGGCCACTTATCCTCTTTGAATTGTTTGTAGACCAAATTAGTAAAAGTGTAAAATGTGAAAGTTTTTATATTATGTCTTAGTTAAATACTTGTAAAAGTCTTACTTTAATATGTTGTGTATTTGTAAGTCATGATCTGAATAAAGAACATTGGTCTATTTGTTACTCCTTGCTGAACCAGTCACATGTTCCCTTTAGTTTGAGGACTTCAGAGGCACAATTGGAAAAAGTGGTAAATATTAAAAATATTCCCTATTGCCTTGTCTAAGTAAATGAAAAGTTTCATAACAATAAAATATATAATTGGCTAAGGCTGACATGCCTATGTTATGATCATTTAACAATAAGATAGAATTGAGTATGATACCATGGCAAGAAAACTAAGGTGGTTGAAGCTCACTATTTGAGTGCTATTAGTCTTACTAGTTGTTGTGGCTGAAACTCGATATTTGAACGCTCTCAATTAGAGAAGCTCAATGGAGCTTGGTTTGTTTGTGCATGACGAAGGTGGCTAAAGCTCGGTATTTGAGTGCTTTTACTTTTACTGGTTGAAGTAATTGAAACTCGATATTTAAGCACTCTTAACAAGGAAAGTTCGGTGGAACTCGATTGTGGATGGTCTTAAGCTTGTGTGAGCGCTTCTAACCCATGAAATATGTTGAGCTTGTGTGTTAAACTATTGTGTTTCATTACATGAGATGATTGTATGTATATATACGATTGTTTGCTATGAAAGCAAGTATATATATATATATATATATATATATATATATATATATATATATATATATATATATATATATATATATATATGT
>CATIWF010164154.1:0-11576 GCA_949630135.1 Balakata baccata
AAATAATAAAGGCAGAGTACTTATCAATCACTCAAAATGTTAGCGACTTCGTAGCTAAACCAACAGTCACTGCTATTTATATAACCTTAGACAACATTTTATTTATTTAATCATATTCATTAACTACCTCTGCAACATCAACATGAAGTTCTCATCTTTATGTCTGGGAATATTTGTCTGCCTATGGCTGTGTCTTTGTTCTCCAGTCATATCATCTCGGTAAGAATTTGATTTCAATTTCGTTTGTTGAACAACTTAATTAGATTTTCTAAAGCATTTTTCCTTTTTGATCTTTTCCGCAGAAAAATTCTTAACCATCAATTGTTTCCGGGAGTAAAGCTTTTTGAAAAGGACGCTAACCATGTAATCGTGCATTTTTAATTATCTCTGTTATATATAAAGCATTTTAATTATCATATTGTAAATATTAATCGTATATAATTAACGAGTATTTAGAATAGCTATCCAGTGTCAAAAAAACTGTTTTAAATTTTTTATTCAATTGATTGATTTTTTTTTTTTTAAATTATAAGCTGTTTTATCTTAAATCTATTTTTGAAAAAAAAAATATTTATTTATATGTTTTTTCTAATACAATTTTTAAAATTTAAAAATTTAGAAATAAATTCTTTTTCAAAAAATTTTTTTCCAAATTGTTAATAAAAATACTAAAGTAATTTTTCTTTTTATCTTTCATAATGATGACTTTCATTTTATGATTTATTATTTTTTTAAATTTACTATCAGGTGATTATTGATAATGGTATTATTCAAGTTACATTGTCCAAACCAGATGGTATGGTAACTGGGGTAAAATACAATGAAATTCGAAATGTACTTAACCTCGCTAAAGAAGATGGACGTGGGTACGTATATTTCTATTTTTCTGTTCTTTTTCTTCGTACAAAAAGTTTGATCAGTTTTGATTATCAAACTAATACTATTATTATTATTATTATTATTATTATTATTATTATTATTATTATTATTATTATTATTATAGATACTGGGACGTTGTTTGGCACAATCCAGGAGGGAGTTCTATATTTGACAAGTAGGCTTCCACTTTTTGTGAAATTAATTGTAACAATTCTTATATATGTTAATTTCAAACTGAAATTAATCAATTTTCTGCAAATAATTGGTAGGTTACAAGCAAGTAAATTCCAAGTTATAGTGGAAAATGAAAATCAAGTGGAAGTTTCTTTCAGTAGGCAATGGAGCCCCTCCTCAAGTAACTTAACCGTTCCTCTAAATGTAGACAGAAGGTATGATTTCTCTCAATTTTAAAGATTTCAAAAAAAAAAAATCAATATTGAAAACTCAAATGGGTAGGTTATAATGAAAAAATTAATTCTATATTTCTTGATATAATGGGTCCAATTGAATATTTAAACTCGAGACTTCAGTTTTAGTCACCAACTAAATATTTATTAGTATTAATTTTATATTTCTAACGGCAAAAGACATACCCAACTATATTTTTTATCATTAATCAGTTTTGCATCTAAGTTGTCCTTATATTTCATTTTTAGTTCATTTTGTCTTTTAAAAATTCAAATTTTTATCATAACAAACTCTCTGTCATACTAAAATAACACGTATATTTTATGTGCTGATGAGTTTTCAACATTGCCATAATTAGATTTATTGTATTTTTAAAATATTAAGTGGTAAAATAGACCAAAATAAATTATAAGATATAATTTAGATAAAAAAAACTAATTAAAATGTCGAAATAATAAAAATAAACAAATATATATAGGGGAGTATATGTCTTATGCTTATTTTTCTAACACATGTTTGTTTATAGAAAATTTAAGACTTCTTTTTTTGGTTATAGGTACATAGTTCGACGAGGGAAATCAGGATTTTATGCGTATGCCATTTTAGAACGTTTGAAAGGATGGCCCGATGTCAACATGGATCAAATTAGGATGGTTTTCAAACTCCAGGAAAACATGTAATTTTTTCTTTTCTTTTTTTACATTGGAGTAATTTCTCATATATAATTAAAAAATTAATATTAAAAAATAATACATATATAGGTTTACTTATATGATGGTATCGGACGAGATACATAGGAGCATGCCAACAGTGAGAGAGCATGAAAGCAGTCCATCTTTAGCGTATCCTGAAGCTGTTGTCTTAACTACAACAAATAATCCTGCACTTAAGGGAGAGGTATGATCGTCTTTTTTTTTTTTTTAGTTTGATTTTTTGTTTGTTTTCAACCATTTTCTAATATGCATTATATTATTAGAAATATATGGTTGGAGGTTACTTTTCCTTTAATTAAATGCCTTAAATTTGATGTCTAGATATAAAATACCTTTAAAATTTAAGAAATATTATTTTACCCTCGGGTGCGAATCCAAACAGTTAGTATATAATTGTAGAATAAAAATTAAGTTTGTTTTATATATATAGTTTTTGAACTCCACTTAGTATATACTTTCTGTTTTTATATAACTGATGTTTTTGCTAATTTCACTGAAATTAAGAAACTATTAATTGCCTTTAAATTTAAAAGAAAAATAAGTAATTAAAACTAAATTACTATTAACTCTGATTGTAGAATTATATATAATATTAATAATTTTGAATTGATGAGTATAATTAACTGATAAAATTGAAAAAAAATATATATTTTTTTAATTATATAAAAACGATGAATAAATAAAATTTTAAATTTTTTCCAAAATATCAGTTATAAAGGAACGAACGGAGTACAATAAGCAATTTAGTTAGTGAAATTTTACTTATATTATTACCCCATATGAATATATGATTATTGCTGTATATATATATAATTAAGTGATGGAATTGCAATAAGGTGAATGACAAGTACCAATATGCATTGGAACTTAAAGACTCAAAGGTGCATGGATGGATATCACGTGACCCATCAGTGGGATTTTGGATGATCAGACCCAGTGATGAATTTTGTATAGGTGGCCCCACCAAACAAGATCTCACCTCTCATGCTGGTCCCATTCTTCTTTCTGTAAGTTTTTTCTTTTTCCTTTTACATTAATTATTGGGATAATTGCATATTTTTGCACCTTAAATTTAATTTTTACTCTATTTAGCTACTCAATTTCCTTTATTCAGCTTTTAAATTTTAAATTTTTATTTTATTGTATTTGAAATTTTGATTTTTTTATTCTATTAAAAACTTAATTATTTGGTGGCAAATGTAAAACCTAGAAAAATTGTATAATTATTTTTAATGGCTCAACAAGAGTATAAGACAAAAATTAAAAGTTTAGAGGCTTAATATAATAGAGTATGCTCGTTAATATATTGCAGAACTAGAGTACTAGATATTTTAGTCAATATAATATTTTGAAGTGTGTAGGCATTGAGTCAATGTATTATTCTATTAATATAGGTATTGTGAATTTTTTTTACTGTTTTATCATTTTACGATTTTTAGTGTATTTGTATCTGAATTTATATCAATATATTAGTAATTTAAATTATTAAAATTATATAAAAAAAAACAGAATAGAAATTAAAAATCAAGAGTTTAGCTATTACTGAATATATAGACGCAAGTTCCAAATGAATTTAAAAATTATAACATATAATTAATTATTTTTTAAAAAAAATGAAATGGGAAATTTTTTTTCAAATACTTTTTTTTTTAGTTTTAAAAACATGTTCTGTAAATAGATATTTTTTTTTATAAATAGATTTGAAAAAAGCAATTTATAAATAATTAAAAAATTAATCAATTAAATTAAAAAAATTTTAAAATTATTTTTTTTGACATCCAACAACAATCCAAAACATGGGCAAGTAATTTCATTTTTGACTCGCAGATGTTCACCAGCACTCATTATGCTGGGGGGGATATGAATACACTATATCAAAATGGAGAGCCATGGAAGAAAGTTTTCGGCCCTAATTTCATCTATCTCAATTCAGTTCCAATTAAAGATAATTATAAATCATACTGGGATGATGCAAAAAAACAGGTATATATATAATTTAATTAAATGCTAAATGAAATTAATTATCTCAATTAAGCTCTTAATGTATATAAGTAGGCAATGATAGAAGTTCAGAGTTGGCCGTATAATTTCATTCACTCCAAAGATTTTCCTGATTCAACTATGCGAGGCAATGTTTCTGGACAATTAGCCATTGAAAATGAGTAATGCTTTTTTTTTTATTTCCATTAATAATATTATGATTGATAAAATTAAATGCTTTTCAAGTGGATTTAATAATTAATTAATTGATCATCTCACTTTTCTTGTTTGAATTTTTTCAAATATTCAGACGCAACAAAAAATGGGCAAGCAATGCTTATGTGGGATTGGCAAATCCAGGAAAAGTTGGCTCATGGCAGTTTGATACCAAGGTATTGAATACATTTCCCTATTTTCCTAGTTTACTATTCCACTTGGTTTAGCTATAATTTTGATGTATTTATAATGGTTTGGATAGTTCTCTCTCTTGAGCTAACTTTTAGGAATTAGATGTAAAACTCATTTACCAACTTAATTTCTATATAATTATAACTTTATTTTGGTATATAAAGGTGAGGTAAGCTCACAAAAAGAAACTCAAATTAGCAAAATAAGTTGTACCTGTAAGATCATGTAATAATCTAGACTGAATATTGGCCCTTTACTTTGATCTTCACGCTCCAAGTTCTCCCCACAACGGGCCTGGACTTGAAAAGAGATGTTCATGACCTAGTTAACTATAATTTTGATATTCAATGCTTGTAATAGTTTGAACAATTCTTTTCGAAACTATCTTGTAGAAAGAGTCAAATAAAAAACCCATTTATCTACCTAATCTCCACATAATACTTTATTATATGATTTCTACACTCTTCCTAGCGTTAAATATGAAATTGGGAATTTTGTTAGTAGAAAAAGGTGCACAAGTTCACCGAAAATTTACTCATTTATTTAATAAATTAAATTTGATGATGATGTGCACTAATTATAAATGTTGATTTATTTATTTGGTTTTTTTCAGGGTTATCAATTTTGGACTCGAGCAGATAATGTGGGAAATTTCTTAATTAAAAATGTCAGAGCCGGGGACTATAATTTGTATGCTTGGATTCCAGGTTTCATAGGGGAATACAAATATGAAGGCATAATCTCCATTAAACCAGGTATTATATAACATAAACATAAGGTAATCACTTATATGTCACTAAAAAAGAAATTAAAGAATCAATAAACTTTAACTTAATGGTACTGAATATGTGATTAGAACTGTAAGGTCTCGAGTTCAAAATGTCCAGTTAAATTCTTCTACCAAAAAAAAGAGAAATTAAAGAGTATATTTTCCTAATCTTTTTTGTTTGATTATGTAATTACTGTTCAAATGCAGGAAGCAACATCAAATTGAGTGCGCTTAAGTATAGACCACCAAGAAATGGTGCTACACTTTGGGAAATAGGCATTCCTGATCGTTCTGCTGCTGAATTTTTCATTCCCGACCCACTTCCATCCAAAGAAAATAGATACTATCAAGAAAAAGGAAGTGACAAGTAATTGATTACCTCTTCTAAACATTTCTATTAAACTTGATTAACTTAAGCCTATCTAATTATATTTAATTAACACAAATATTGTTCCTTAATTAATGCTATTATTATTTCAATGTACAGGTTTAGGCAATATGGATTATGGGAAAGATATACTGACTTATATCCTAAACATGATCTTGCATATAATGTAGCCACTAGCAACTATAGTCAAGACTGGTTCTATGCTCATGTTCCCAGGTGCCAATATATCCCCTTTTATTTATTTTATTTTTCAGTCTTTCATTATTTGATTAATTCTTGGCTACATGATCTTTTCCATATTTTGATGACATTTATTTGTATTTATATTTTCTTAATCTTAAATGAAATTAAAAATACAAGAATTGGAGAGGTACAAATTTGGAATCTCCTCTCCACTTTCCACCAATATTTGTAAGAATAACATTATCATGATGAATGTAAGAAGATAATTATCTCCAATTGTGTAGTCTATGACCCAATGAACTTCCTAATAAACCAAAAAATCAATTTAAAAAAATTGTTTAAATTTTTTTTTTTTTTTTTAGTGGTTGCTAAATATAATATGCATGCATTGCAGGGGTAAAAATAGACCATACCAACCAACAACATGGCAAATAATTTTTGATCTACAAAAGGTGAAAGCAAATGGAAAGTACACTCTCCAATTAGCATTAGCATCAGCAAGTTCAGCTACTTTAGAGGTGGGGAAAAAAAAAACCTGATTTCATTATATTATAAATACTTGTAAATTGTTATTTATTCAACAAAATTACAACTTGAAAATATACAGGTGAGAGTCAACGACCCATATGCCAGGAGACCTGTGTTTACAACAGGTTTGGTCGGAGAGGATAATGCAATTGCGAGACATGGAATTCATGGGTTGTATTGGTTATACAGCTCTGGTATACCTAGTAATCTATTTGTTAGAGGAAAAAACATAATTTATTTAACTCAGACAAGAGCTGAAAAACCCTTTTCTGGTTTTATGTATGACTACATTCGTTTAGAAGCTCCGCCAGAATATCCACCCACTCAAATGTATGTGTATACATATGATTGACTTGACATGCTTAGTTCTTGTGATGATGATCAGTCACATGAACAGAGCTGAATGTTAGCTAAGCAATTTTGGCGATTAATGGCGTTAGGTGGATTAGTGGTTCAGTTGGTTGTTAAGGTTTATAGAATAAACTGCTAGTAACATTCGCAGGATGTAAGAAAGTTTTGTTGATGTATAATAAGAAGTGTTTTTCTTTTCCATGCAGAAGTTTTTTATTAGTTATTTTCTCTCTCTCTCTTATAATTTCCTATTTCTTGGCTACATTTGGTACTTTATTGAAAAGTGCACGAGTAAGTATTGTGTTGGCCAAGGTGTGTCAGCAAGATGTGGGGCCAAATCACAGTTGAATATCGTGGGCATTTGTACAATATAAGGTTAATGGCAGTGCCTTTTCTATCACCAATGGGTACTAAAAAAAAAGAACCATTAAACGTCTGAGGTTAACATTTGGTATTAGAACCAAGATTATGGGCTCAATTCCCACCAAGACCAACAGCTGAAGGAAAGATTGTTGGACAAGGTATGGCCGCAATTACCATTTGACGGACATACTCAACATATGATTTAAAAAATAAACTAATAGCAGGGTTCTGATTCCCCTAGTCTTTTTATTTTCTTTTCTTTACTTTGCAAGACAATAAGTTGACTTCAAAATGTTGGCAACATGTCGATGACAAATCTCTATTTAACATCAGTAGCGCTTCGCAGCAATGTTGATATACTCAATTGGTATACCTTCGACGTCTACTGTTATGCCGTGTTTGGCTGTGAAATCAATCATCAAAATGGAGCAATGTGAGGTTCTCTTTATGTATCGCTTGAGCTCTTTGGAAAAATTAGAATAATTTGGTTTAAGATTTGAAACTGCATCAGTTTTACCACTTCCTTCACTTAGCTTCCACACATGACTGAAAGATGGCGCTGGTTCCATTACAGCTCTCTCCCTTACCCATCTCTCTGCAGACCAGTTGACGTATTGGTCAACTCCAATACCAAGGTAATGATCAACATTGATGGTGCTATGCATTGGAAAATTGTGGTTTATGACCCATTTTTAGAGTGAAATTCGGATGGGACCTGAATATGTATTATTCATATGCTCAAAATGGTAAATATATGAATAAGAAATTAAAGTTCAAAATAAACTCCTTCTTAAGAGAGATAATAGAGAAAAATTGTTTGGAAAATTGAAGTTCGTTGTGTATGCAATAGAAGCTTCACATTGTAGGAATATTTCTAGAACGTCTCTTAAGCTTCTATGTAATTAAGTTGATTCATAAATGAACCATCTAAATTCAAGAATGTTGAATTAATTAAGTTCATTAAATATTTATATGAATGAATAATAGTTCATTAGGTATACATGAACTAATTAATTATGATTCATGATTGGATACTTAGAGTAGTACATATGGATCATGTATTGGAAATAAATCACAACTATTTTTCTTTCTCCTCCCTCTAGTATAAATAGGTAATTTTTTTCATGTTGAAGAGAGACCTTTGTAATATTCTCCTCCTCCTTCTTCCTTTCATCTTATGTAATAGAGTGAGACAAATTCAGTTTACTGTGAACAAAGTTGTATTGTGTTCAACTTCTGCTTTTAATATGTTGTATCTTGGGAGACAAATATCATTGAATCCTAAACACCGTGGTAAGGAGCGAATTTTTATTAAGGATATTGTGTCAAATAAAGGTCTTAGATTGCTTCCTTATGCTATCGACCTTACACTGGATTAACATATTCTACCATATTCCTAACAAATCTTAAAACAAATTCTAACTTGTTAATCTTGGTATTTGGTTTTTCTAAAATTGATATTTCTTTTGCTCTTTTTGAGATGGAGAATACGGTAAATCCTACCAATGTTCAGGATGGTTCTCAAGGGCCATCAGCTTTTTTTATTCAAGTTGTCTCTCTTATTATACCTATCATGGTGCCTATGAATCATAGAGAGAAGCTAGAAAAATTCAATGGTTTGAATTTCAAGAGGTAGCAGTAGAAGATAATATTTTACTCGACCACCTTGGACCTTGCATGGTTTTTGACTGAGGATGCTCCTACTCTTAAAGAGGATAAGCAAGATGTCCAATTGTGGATGGCCTATAACAATTGGCATCATTTCAACTTCTTGTGTAGGAATTATATCATAAATGGGCTGCATGATTTGCTATACAATGTATATAGTGGAATTAAGACAACCAAACAGCTTTGGGAATCTTTGGACCAGAAATACAAATCTGAAGATGCTGATGCTAAAATGTTTATAGTGGGACTCTTTCTTGACTATAAAATTGTGGATTCCAAAACTGTGTTGAGTCAAGTACAAAGTTTAAGTCATTCTCCTTAATATTCATATTAAAGGGATGAAGTTGAGTGAAACCATCCAAGTTACTGTCATTATAGAAAAATTACCCCCTACCTGGTGATGTGTTTAGTTTTATGCATGTTAATGTGTATGAATTATATATTTTTAGTGTTGATTTTTGCTGTTATATGCAGATAATTAGTGTGTTTTGATGTTGTAGGTGATGAGATAGAGTTTGAGTGAATCATGCTTAAATTTGGTGTTTTGATGAAGAAATGGAGAAAAGAGTAACTATTTGCCACTTGAGCAACGTTTTCATCACAAAAGCAGTGACTTATGGGTAATTCAACAAGTAGCATATGTCGCTTGCATAGTGGAATTAGGGCTTGCATGTAGTGATAAAGTTCTAGCAGCACTTGTAAGCAGCAAATCAGTGTTTGCACATATAATTTTCAAGCCTTTTTTTGGTACTGTTTGGCGCTCGCACGATAAGGGTCCAATCCTGCAAAAATCCATATGCTATTAAAGACTTGTTTTAACCAAGTGGGCTCTGAATTGTGGGGGATATTTTTTATTTATTAAGGGCCTATTTTTGGGGGGGGGGGGGGGTTTAAAGAGAAAAAATCACATTAAAGAGTTAGTTTTCAATTAGGATTCTTTAATAGTATATAATATTTTCTTTAAACCTAAGGTTTGCTTCTTCATCATCTTATTCTTCTTATAATCTTTTCTGCAAACTTTTGAGACTTTGGTGGCTGAAGAGAATTTGAAAGCCACCTTCTTTCTCGTTTTCAATAGATTTTGCTCACTTGTGGAGACTTTTGCGCCATTAGATATTACAAGGATTGGAACCTTGAACAGTGAAGAACTTCAACTCAAAGAGATTCAAGCCTATAAATTCTGGGGGATTTTAGCTTCCTTTAATTTTTATTCTTCTTCTGAAAACACGTTTAGCTTAGGTTTTGCCATTAATTTTATTATAGTTATGACCATACTTGGTGAAACTTTTTGTTAGGTATTTAGTTGCTATTTAGGATGTATGAACTTTCCCCTAGTTAATAAAATTTGATTTCTTCCAATATCAATTGTGTTTTATTAATTCTTGAGTTGAGTGTATGATTAGACACCATTCATTTAATTGAGAGTAAATATCTTAAGGTTTTGTTATTAGATGACAGTCTTTAACTTAACCTAAAAATTGGATTGGATATTAATTGCGTTATTAGCTTGGGTAATTAATGAACTAAGGTGAAAACTGTTGAAATTCTATTTCATCATGCTTAATGGAGTTGGGAAAGGAATTAAAAACTATATATGCTAGCCAAATACCTATGTAAGTCTCATATTTTATTTATTCAATTTTATTTGCTTTTATATGTTCAATTGCTTCCATTTACTTAGTTAAAACTTTAAGCGTGCAAAAATCGAGATTAGAATGTTTAGGATCATCATTCATGTTAATTGACAATTAATAGTTATTAAGAGTTTAAGCTAATGGTTCCTTGAGAGATCGATCTCGAAGGTAACTTGTCATTCTACAACTGGCTCGTACACTTGCAAGTTTATAATTTAGAACATCAAGTTTTTGGTACCGTTATCGGGGAATAATTGATTAAATTCTTGAGTTTTGCATTCTTTATTTCTTCTTAGATTTGACTTTGGCTTTATGACAGGCACTATCAAAAAAGCGAAGTCAACTGAATTATCTACTCAAGGACAATACGAACTACGATCTAGAACTCAGAGGTCAAAAGAGCTATCATTTGAAGAAAACGAAGAATTACCAAAGCAACAAGAGCTGGAGTTTGAAGAAGAGGTTGATCAATTACCAAAGATAATGGTTGTGACACCCTACCTATATAAAAAGACTATGCCTATTATTTCACCCGATAACAGGAACAATCTCATTATATAGATAGAATGTCACTATCTTTGCTTATCATGTCCTATTACTAATTATTCATATTCTGGGTTACTATATTTTTTTTTCACATCATATATAGTTTTGGGCTTAGGCCTCATACATGTACATAACACATATATTTAATACTATGTAATATACAAGTTGTTTCTACAGTACCCATATGCATGGATGTACAAGATACAAAACATGATAATTTAGACCCATAAACTGGATCGCAAATGTCCGCACTCGATATGGGCTCTGGTTGACTTCTCTCCCTTCAACTTTGCTATCTACAAGCTTCTTGACTTGCGTGAGAAAAATTCACGTTAAGATATCTCTAGTTTAGTGGTACATATAGGCATTGGGATTTTCTAATGCAAACATATAAACAAGGCATAACATATATCATGTCATGGCATTAAGAATATTATATCATGTTTATGAAAGCTATAGAAATATTGTATCACATGCATACAATGTGTTCATTTCATATTATATGTCTTAACCTCTTTACCATTATTCATGTCTGAAGGGTTTTGAGCATGTATCACATACATATAACGCAGCGGAAAATAAAAATTTTCAAAATCCGAATCAAAGGATTATACATATGCCAATTAAAACTAATTTAACCAAAGAAAATTCAGAATTTATACCTTTATAATTTCTTGATTTTTCTTTAACTTCTCACCTTGTTGGGTTGTAGCAAACCACAACAATCCAATCTTGGATTGTCTCTAACAATATCCACC
>CATIWF010164203.1:0-10047 GCA_949630135.1 Balakata baccata
GGCAACTTGGCATAATTCCTGATGATCGATACAAGACAGCTTTTTGCATTCCCAATCATCACTATGAATGGACGGTGATGCCCTTTGGCCTCAAAGTGGCCCCTTCCCTTTTTCAGAAAGCAATGATAAAGATCTATGAGCTTTTGCTTGACACGGCCCTCATTTATCCTTTATTAGGGGTCTTTTGGCAACATGTTCAATAATACAGAATGTGGAATAAATCTCATTTGAACTCAAACATACTTGATACAGACCATATAACAAAAAACAACGACCAACTACTGTTGAATCAAAAGTTATATTTACAACTGCATCTTTAAATACAAAAGCATAGCCAATTTTATCTAACTCAAATACTGATATCAAGTTCCACCTAAATGACGATATGTACAAGAAATTTTTCAAAAAGAGTTCAAAACCAGTATCTAGATTCAAGTAGATAGTGCTAACAAAAAAACTTCCACTATGTCATTGTTGCCAACTATAAGCACTGACTCTTTTTTATTTAGTTTCCTCTTATTTATGAACCCTTGCAATATGAATGCAACATGTTTAGTCTCTCCACTATCAAACCACTAAGAACTGGATGTGGCATCAACCAAATTGGATTCACAAACAACAAGACCAAAAGAGTTACTTGCAATCTCACGCTTTTCTAACCAAGCTTTATATTTCAAAAAATCATGCTTTTTATAACCTTTCTTTTTACAAAAGAAACATTTAAGTTCCCTTTTCATAAAAGATTTATCAGCACCAGATCAGGTAGATTCTTTATCAAAACTAGGAGCATTAAGTTTAGCTTTCTTAACTTTTCTTTTGCCTTTCCACTAAGGACATGATACAAGAAGCACAGTATTAACATGACCTGCCTTTAGCTTCTCTTTCTTAACTACACATATGGAAATGAAAGCATTAACAGTACATAGATCCTCCCTGGAGTTGTATGCAGTAATACCAAACTCTATTTATAGAGTATTGAGAGCTTGATGCACGATACAAGCATCAGGGAGAATTATATCAAGGTTATGTAGCTTATTCTGTATGTGGACTATAGTGAGAATATATTTCCTAACACAAAGGGTACCAATCTCATCATTGATGGATACCTTATAACGCTGAGAAACTGCAGTTAGAAACTCTTTTGCTATATGAGTCTCTGACAAACCGCTCAATAGGTGCTCTGGAATTGACCTTTTTATGGTCAAATAACACATGCAGTTCATTTTGTACCATGTTGAATGCAACTCTTTATCAACCATTGAACTCTCAGCAGTCAGGTCAGCTGGCTAATTCCACATATCACTTCCACATTTTATAATTAGAGCTAGTCAGTATTTCAATAGTCACTATATTATTGTTAACTGAGAAAGTGACTGAAAAAATCAACAATGTAACACTTTAGCACAAGACAATAATAATACTCAAAGCCATAAAAGAGTATTAATCCAAGAATTTCAGTGCATCATTATATAAACACCTTTGGACAGAATATATAACATGCAATAGAAAATTCTTAATATAAACACGATCTAGATATTTACCAAATACTTGTAGATTTACCACCTTTGGATGTATAAACCACATGTACTAGCTCATTCCCAATCATATGTTTTATATTTCTCATATCCAAATTTAATTTATAATAAACACCTCTAGGCTGAATAATTATAAATTAAATTCAAGACATCCCTAAAATATATAAAACCAAATATTCTTAAAATCTCAGCTAAAGATTGCTTTGGCAATAACATTTTAACTAATTTAAAAAGAAATTCTTATATCGGGATACACCTTATTTATTGCCTCGAAATAACTTAATAACATAATTTTCATTCCTTATAAACGTAGAGCTATGTGTCCTGAAACATTATATTTATAACAATTTAAACAATTACATTGTCAATTTTAATTGAGAAAAATTAATTTCCAGATGTGATAATTTTATGCCCATGCATAAATTAAATATCATGAGATAAAAAATAATTTCTCTCTTAAAATGTCACAATTTTTCTCAAATATGGCTTTTAAAAATTAATTTAGAATTTTGTAAATTAATTCAGGTTAAAACCGGGGGAAAAAGACCTTCATGAGTGAAAAATAACCATATATGGACTTAATTGAAAAATTCAAAAACTTTAGGGGCACAAACTGAAGGAAAAAAAAAGTGGGCTGCAGCACGCGCGTGTGGCACACGCGCCTGACGTAGCTGGCACGCCTGTCTAGACGCACCCACGCGCGCCTCTGGAGCCTATACCATATGCGCCAGACTGTCTCTCCCCACCGCTTGAGCGACACCCACGCGCATGCACTGCACTATACTTGCCTGCCTCATTTCCTTCCTTGACTCCATTTTCTGCAATTTTTTCATGAAAATTTCCCCGAAATTCATTGCCAAATCCCATTTTTACTCCAAAACTCAATTAAACTTAAATTTTTCTCATTAACTCAATGAGAAAAACATAAAAATGGCTCTAAAAATATGTAATTTGGCTTTGATACCACTTGATAGAAAATCAATTTAGCCAAAATCAATCCCAGGATCTAATACATGAAATTGAGAGCACAAAACAAGTTTAATTGAGATAGAGGACATAGAAAGGAACCTGATTTCACCGAATCCATCATCACAGGAACGATCTGAATGAGTTTGCACTAAGAACTCCATTTGTTTCTTGACTCAGAATGATGTAATTCTTGTTAAAGCAAAACACACAATAAAATAGGAGAATTGTTAATTCGATATTCAAAAAATAATAGAAATGGAAAACCAATATGAGGCCTGTGTAGCACACAGTTTCCTTAAGACAAATTCGCTTTCTACACTGGTATTTAGGATAACCGGCATTTGTCTCCTAGGATACAACAGATTCCAAGTAGTTGTTGAACACACAACACCTACTTATAGCGAACTTTTAACTTGTCACACCCTCTATCACTTGAGAAGAAGAAGGAAAAGAAAGAAAGAATGCTTCAAGAACAATTGAAATAATCTCTTCATCAACAACCAAAATTCAAGCCTAAACCAATTATTTATACTAGATGGAGGAGACATGAGATTAATTGTGATTAATTTCCTTTAAATGCAGTCAATAATGTCTTTGTTACTCTCAAATAATGGTGAAATTAATCTTTGAAACATCAGAAATTGACATTCCAAAAGACAAGAAGCTCAAAAGTCCATTCTGGAACAGAATCCACACAGGCTTGTGGATCCATATGGGAGTGTGGATTTGCGTTGCTCACCCTGCAGGCACAATGACACGACCGTATGGATCCACACGGGCGTGGCAGACTGCCAGCCGTATGGATCAACACGGGAGTGTTGCCAAATTTTCCAGAAATAAAAAATAATTTGTAAAAATTGGGCTTGTTCAGGACCATAACATTTCGGACCGATATTCGTGTACGCAGGTCGCACACCCATGCATTGGCCCATCTCGGACCATGGATTTGCACCCCCTGGGCCTGAGCGTGCAAGAGAGAGCCTTCCATTCTACTTTTCTTACCCATGTAAGAATGCATTTTAAAATATAAACACAAATCCAACTTTAATTCTTAGTGATGTGGGACAAACTCCCATTCATTTTTCACCTTTAAATCTCCTTACCAAGGAGATTACTTTGAGCTTCAATTTCTATTCACACATTTTCCATTTTGAGCATATGAATACATTAATTCATAGTTGTCATGTCAAGGAATATATATCCAGCTCTTTCTCCCAAAACCGAGTTGTGGGACCCATCCGAATAATCCTCTCAAAATGGCTCATAATCACAATTTTTCCAACAATCCCCCACATGAATAAAATTGGGCAAAAAAGTAAGACGAATAAAGCCTTACTACGTGATAGAGTTTGACGATTGAAACCTGCACATGATAGGTAGGTGTTACCCTTTGAACCTTCCCTTATAAAAGTATATTTAATTTACCCACTGTCCAGTTGACAAGATGTCATTGAACTGTTCAGTTTTCTCAAGTAAATATGATACACTCTACACAGGAATCTTTCTTGACAAAATCAGTTCTCATTGTTACGTTCATTTTGGCCCTAAATATCTACCTGGTTCTGCAAGAGTTTATGGAGATTGAATTTAAATATCTTCTCCTTTAAAACGGCCCCACTTCACTCCCACATAGGTGATACCTTACACAAATATATCATTAAAAGCATAGCTTAACCTCATTTTCAATATTCACTTGTTATATCCCCCACAGTGATCTTTCCACGTCTTTACAATTAGGTTGTCCCATTGAACCTAGATCTTGGGATCTCTAATCAACTAGGTTGGGTTTTCCTTTGTATCGACTTATTATACTCTTACGGGTTTGAGTCCCATTCCTCTTGATGATTTATCAACTTGCTCTCGGTTTAACCCTTTGGTTAGCGGATCCACAATGTTATCCTTTGATTTTACATAATCAACAACAATAACCCCTGTTGAGAGTATTTGCCTAATGGTATTATGTCTACGATAAATATGTCTAGACTTACCATTATACATGTTACTATGTGCCCTTCCAATTGCAGATTGACTATCAGAATGTATGCATATTGGTGGCACAGGACTTTCCCATTTCGGAATATCTTCTAAGAAATGGCGTAGGCATTCAACTTCTTTAGCATATTTGTCTAATGCAATAAACTCATATTCCATCGTGGATCTGGCTATAACAGTTTGTTTAGAAGATTTCCAAGCCACAGCTGCATCAACTAGTGTAAATACATAACCACTAGTGGATTTTGAATCTTTTATATCAGAAATCCAATTAGCATCACTGTAACCTTCTAGTATAGCAGGATATCTAGTATAATACAGTCCATAATTACAAGTATACCGTAAGTACCTAAGTACTTTTACAATTCCTTTTAAGTGATCTAGCCCTGAATTACTCATATATTGACTTAATTTACTCACTGCATAAGCAATATCTGGTCTTGTACAATTCATTAAGTACATAAGACTGCCAATCACACGGGCATATTCTACTTGAGACACTCTTTCTCCTCTATTCTTTGATAGATGGAGGCTCAAGTCTAATGGGATTCTAGCAATACTGATATCATCCTTATTGAATTTACCAAGTATTTTATCCACATAATGAGTTTGACTCAAGGTCAACCCATCTGATCTTCTAGTAATTTTAATTCCTAGATTTACATCTGCTATTCCCATATATTTCATATCAAATTTTGAGTTTAACATATCCTTGGTAGATTTGACCATCTTGTCATTACTACCAATAATGAGCATGTCATCAACATATAAACATAATATGACATAACCGTCACTCTTGTTTTTGACATAAACACATTTATCACACTTATTGATTTTGAAGCCACTAGATAGTATAATTCTATCAAATTTCTCATGCCACTGCTTAGGTGCTTGCTTCAAACCATATAGAGATTTAACCAATCTACATACTTTCTTTTCTTGTCCCGGGACAATGAACCCTTCAGGTTGTATCATGTAGATCTCTTCATCTAAATCTCCATTTAGAAAAGCAGTTTTTACATCCATTTGATGTATTTCAAGATTGTGCAACGTAGCAATCACTATAATCATTCTTATAGAATTGATCCTGGTTATAGTGGAATAAGTATCAAAATAATCTAGGCATTCCTTTTGTCTGTAACCTTTAATCACAAGCCTAGCTTTATACTTATCAATTGAACCATCTGCCTTTATTTTTCTTTTGAAAATCCATATGGATCCTAATGGTTTACATCCTGGAGGTAAATCCTCTAATTCCCAAGTATGATTCTGCAAAATGGAATCAACCTCACTCTTAATAGTCTCTTTCCATAAAAGACCTTCTAAAAAGTTTATAGCCTCATTATAAGTGTGGGGTTCTGCCTCTAGTAAATAGGTCAGAAAATCTGGTCCAAAAGACTTTTCTGTCCTTGCACTTTTACTACATCTGAGCTTTATCTCAATAGGCTCATCCTCTAAACCAAGCTCTTCATCATGAACTTGATCTTGACTATTTTCAATAATAGCCTCAAGAGGTCACTTGGATGAATTCGCCACTTCCAAACTCTTACAAGGAAATATATGTTCAAAGAATGATGCATTCCTTGATTCTATAATCATGTTCTTATGAACATCCGGAATTTCTGATTTATGCACAAGAAACCGATAAGCACTACTGTTATGTGCATAACCAATGAAAATGCAATCAACTGATTTTGGCCCTATTTTCACTTTCTTTGGTATAGGAACTACCACTTTCGCAAGACACCCCTACACTCGCAAGTATTTATAGGATGATTTTCTCCTTTTCCATAATTCATAAGGAGTTTTGTCTTGCTTACTATGGGGCACCTTATTTAAAAGGTAATTAGCTGAAAATATGGCTTCCCCCCACATGTTCTGTGGTAACGCAGAACTTATCAGCATTGCATTCATCATTTCTTTCAAGGTACGATTTTTTTTCAGCCACACCATTAGATTGTGGTGAATACGGTGCCGTGGTTTCATGTATAATTCCATGTTGTGCACAGAATTCACCAAATGGTGTCACATATTCACCACCACGGTCACTTTTCAAAACCTTGATTTTTCTATTGAGTTGATTTTCAACCTCAATTTTATGGAGTTTAAATTTCTCTATAGCCTCATCTTTGCTCTTAAGCAAATATACATAACAATATTTTGTGCAATCATCCACAAATGTGATAAAATATTTATTTCCACCTCTTGTTTGAACAAATTTTAAATCACATACATCACTGTGAATTAAATCAAGTGGTCCACTTTCTCTTTCAATATTTTGAAAAGATGATCTAGTTAATTTTGCCTCAACACAAATTTCACATTTATGTTTTATATCAATGTAGAAATTAGGTATGTGGTTCAAGTTAATTAACCTTCTCAAAGTATTATAATTAACATGTCCTAGTCTACCATGCCATAAACTGGAAGACTCAAGCAAATAAGTAGAAGATGTACTTTCATTATTACATTTAATAACAATTACATTGAGCTTAAAAAGCCCATCAATAGCATACCCTTTTCCCACATGCATTCCACCATTGGATAAAACAACTTTGTCTGATTCAAAAACCATTTTAAACCCATGCTTGTTCAACAATGAACCTGACACCAAATTCTTGCGAATATCAGGCACATACAAAACATTGTTTAGAGTCAGCTTCTTATCAGAAGTCATCTTTAGCACCACTTGTCCTTCACCAGGAACTTTAGAAGTGGCAGAATTGCCCATAAATAATTTTTGCCCACTCTTCGGCTTGAAGGTAGATAACATCTCAAGATTTGAGCATATATGCCTTGTGGCACCGGTGTCAATCCACCATTCTTTTGGGTTAGACCCAACCATGTTCACTTCTGATATAACAGCAGCAAGATTAATATCAGAAATCTCTTAAGTAATATTTTGCAAGAGATTAGCTTCATTGCTCCTTTTCTTCTTTGAGAGCTTACAATCAGAAGCCTTGTGACCTATCTTGTCACAATTAAAGAATTTGCCTTGAAATTTCTTTTTAGAAACTCCACCTTTGGGACCCATTTTAGGTTCCTTCAATTTTTTCTTTTTGGTATTTTGTCTATGTTCAACAACATTTACCTTAGCTTCAGAAAAATTCAACTCCCTCCTTTCTGAGCCTCTATTGTCTTCTTCTATTCGAAGTCTAACAATTAGCTCCTCAATATTCATTTCCTTTCGCTTGTGCTTAAGGTAATTTTTTGAAATCCTTATAGCCAGGGGGTAATTTTTCAATCATAGCAGCCACTTGGAAGGTTTCAGCATGAATATCATGAAGAATAACTTGAAGCTCTTGAACTTGACTTACCACAGTCTTGGAATCCACCATTTTATAGTCTAGGAAATGTCCCACTGTAAATTTCTTGGCGCCGGCATCCTCATATTTATATTTCTGGTCCAATGATTCCCACATTTGTTTTACAGTCTTGATTCCAGTATACACATTGTATAATGAATCATGTAGCCTATTCATGACATAATTCCTACACAAGAAGTCAGAATGATGCCAACTGTCATAGGCCGTCCTTGTTTGGACATCTTGCTCATCCTCTTTAAGACTAGGAGCGTTCTCAACCAAGAATCGTGCAAGATTCAAGGTAGTTAGGTAAAATAACATTTTCTACTGCCACCTCTTAAAATTCAATCCATTGAATTTTTCTGGTTTCTCTTCATGGTTCACAGGTATCGTTACAGACACAACCGGAGAGACAACCCGAGTAACAAAAACTGATGGCTGGGATCCATCCTGAACATTGGTAGCAGTTATCGTGTTCTCCATTTCTACAATAATAAACAAATTATATTAATTCCAAGAATTAATAAATCTGAATAAAGAATTAACAAACAAAATTTATCTTAAGATTGTTAAAGCAAAACACACAATAAAATATGACAATTGTTAATTCAATATTCAAAAAATAATAGAAATGGAAAACCAATCTGAGCCCTGTGTAGCACACGGTTTCCTTAAGACAAATTTGCCTCCTACACTGATATTTAGGATAACCGGCGTTTGTCTCCCAGGATACAATAGATTCCAAGTAGTTGTTGAACACACAATATCTACTTGGAATCTGTTGTATCCTGGGAGACAAAGAGCGATTATCCTAAACACAAGTGTAGAAGGTTCCAAGTAGTTGTTGAACATACAACACCTACTTACAGCGAACTTTTAACTTGTCACACCCTCTATCACTTGAGAAGAAGAAGGAAAAGAAAGAAAGAACACTCAAAATAATATCTTCATCAAAAACCAAAATTCAATCCTAAACCACCTATTTATACTATATGGAGGAGACATCCATTCTGGAACAGAATCCACATGGGAGTGTTTGTAAAAATTCGGCTTGTTCAGGACCACGAGATTTTGGGCCGACACGTGTACGCAGGTTGCGCACCCACGCATTGGCCCATGGATTTGTACCCCCCTGCGCCTAAGCACGCGAAAGAGAGCCTTCCATTCTACTTTTCTTACACATGTAAGAATGCATTTTAATATATAAACACAAATCCAACTTCAATTCTTAGTGATGTGAGACAAACTCCAACTCACTTTTCACCTTTAAATCTCCTTACCAAGGTGCTTACTTTGAGCTTCAATTTCTATTCACACATTTTTCCATTTTGAGCATATGAATACATTAATTCATAGTCCTCATGTCAAGGAACATATATCCGAGTCCTTCTCTCAAAACCGAGTTGTGGGACCTACCCGAATAATCATCTCAAAATGGCTGTAATCACAAATTTTTCCAACAATTCTAAAACCTTATTCTTTTCTTTATCCCTATCCAACTTTATATAGGAGGTGAGAGTCAGTAACAAGAAAGATTTAACCCACATAATATAATAATCATGGATCAACTATCATACCCATATTATTATCTGACTCACATTAATTAATTAATGAAGTCTTGCCTAAATAAAGAATTAATCAGATTCTTAAGACTCTTTATTTTGTAATATATATTTATTTCTCAATTAATAAACCCACAACCATAATTAGATATTAAATATATCTAACATTTTGAATTCAAATAGAGCTGCCATGACATAGTAAAGAGGAAACCCATGGAGGAGGATTCATAATGAAAGTCGAAGTGTTCATCAAAGATAAGAAAAGAAAAACTAATAATAATAATAATAATAATAATAATAATAATAATAATAATAATAATCTCCAAATGATTATTAGGAATTTAGGATTCATCCATAGTATTAGAAAATAGAATATACAGGGTAGTTACTCGAATACAATTCCATCCATTAAGTTCCATATAAAGAAAGGCTTTCAGTAATTTAATGCCATAGTTCCTAATTAAGATAAGCAAAATAGGATGAGCTGGTCAGAGCACTAAACTCATTAAGACTGCTAAGAATTTACATAGGTAGATTCTGCTGCACTTAGTGGAATCCAAAAGTATTCTCCCCACTGTAAGTCATGTAAAGAAAACCATCTTCATCCTTGTTTTCCTCATATATTGCAGACATCAACGCGGCTGTGCAACAACAGAAAAATATTACCAAAAAAAATATTCATGG
>CATIWF010164259.1:0-14518 GCA_949630135.1 Balakata baccata
TATCATAAATTACTACAAAATCAAATAAATAAAATAAAATATAAAAACTAATTCAACTTATTCAAATTAAAATAATTCATTAAATTGTAAAAAAATAACAATAAAACAATAAAATTAAAAATTGTTCATTATAATAGAAAAATTAATTTCAAATTTCCAAATTCCAATTACATTTGTAATTCAACAACTTATCAAAACACATAAAAAATAATTAATTATATCATTATATTCAATAAATTACAATAAAATAAATCTTATAATATATATGTATATATATATAATTGGATAGCGGGTACCCAAGAGTCTTTATCCTTACCAGTCTCAAAATCTTAATAAGGTTACCCATTAGGGTTTAAATGAGTTCGGATTGACTCGGATACCCGCGAAATCCGTACCCATTGTCATCCCTAAATATGATTAATATCTAATTTGCAACTAACTTTATCCATATTTCTTAAACATGTATACGGAATTCATATTTTTATTTATTTGTGTCACACAAGCATGCTACACAAGAGCCAAGTGGAATATATAAACGCATAGATATTGTAGGAACTCATTTTTAAATAGAGATGCGGAAGGGACTCTTGTCAAGACAAAGATAGTGCACTTGAACATTAGAATATGTGATAAAGAGGCAATTTCAATGATTATGCTGCTAAATTGCTCCTAAGATATAATAAATTCCTAAATCAACATACTTCTAATTTTCTCTTATAATTAAAAGGTATGTCTATATATTATAATATTGACATCTCCTAACTTGCATAAGGTATCATCACAATTTATTGAAGTAATGATGATCTCAACAACAATAAGAAAAGAGCATTCAATAAAGTGCATTCCATGATTACCAGATCCCATTTCTAATGTGTCCAGGTTTTTCCATTCCCTCACAATTACCATAGAAAAAAGGAAAGAAACAAAGAGGGGGAAAAAGAAAGAGCCACATGCCAACTTAAACTGAAGAATCATAATTAAATTCCTTATGAACAAGTGATATACATTATATAAGATTTCAATGTTACTGACCCGTTATCATCCATTACAAGAACTTTAAGCCCAGAAAAAGTTGTCTGCCCATGACTTGCTGGTCCTTTTGACATTAAAGGAAACTTAGATTCATTTGAGCGATCAACAATCCCAAGCTTTACAGCGAAGATAGCAGTGCATCCTTTGCCAAGACCTTCACTTTCAATCCAAATGTGTCCATCCATAAGATTTACAAACCTAAAAGCATGCAAAAAGCAAAGTGATATCATACTGCATGCTCATTACACTCTGGCGCATGCAATAAATGACAAAATAAAAACACAAGCAGAAAAGTCAATTTATACTGCATGCTCATTACACTCCGGCTCACGCAATAAATGACAAAATAAAAACATAAGCAGAAAAGTCAATTTAAAACCGGTTGTACTGCCCAATGAATAAAAAGAATTGTCTACAGTTGGAAGATGGAAAAGAAGACGATGAAAAAAATAAAGTACCTCTTACAAATTGCAAGGCCGAGTCCAGTGCCATTAGAATTTCTGGTTGCCACTGATTGACTTTGTGCAAATTTAGTAAATAATTTGGGAATATCTTGGGGATTTATTCCAAGTCCATCATCTTTTACCTATTCAGAAGAAATAGCCAAATATATCAACTTTTAGTATTAAAAACTAGGAATCCCAAGGCGAGTCTAATGGCAGTCAAATCTACCTACTTGTACACGCAAATAAAAGTGGTTATCAGTTGGCACAGGAAAAAAGTCAGGTAATCGAAGATCTCTTAGTGTTTCCGGTTTAGCAACAAAAGCAGTGATTGAGATGCTGCCTTCTTTTGAGAACTTCACAGCATTACCAACAACATTTAAAATAGTTTGCAGTAGGCGTTTTTCATCACCAATGGCATATTCTGGCAAATCTGGAGCCAAATGTAATGTAACAGGCAACTTTTTAACAGATGCAATGGGCTTGATCAAGTTAATAACCTGTAATAGAAAAAAATAATAATAATAGTGAAATCAACAAACAAATGCAACCAGATATCTGAATTTCACACACCTAAGGCCCACTACAAAATTCGAGTAATTTAGCAGGATTATATTATCCTACCTCCCTGAATACAGCAAGAAGATTGAATGTTCCCAGGTCAAGCTGAAGGCTTCCATCTTCAAGTCTTGAAAGATCTAATACGTCATTTATCAGAGTAGCCAAGAGGTTACTACTCCTAAGAATTGTCTCAACCATCAGCCGCTGCTCAGGTGTCAGCTCAGTTTCTTGCAGCAAAGAAGAAAGTGCAATAATTGCATGCATGGGAGTTCTCATCTCATGGTTCATGACAGCCAAGAAATCATTGCGAGCACGAATAGCGGTTTCTGCTTCTCTCCTAGCATGATCAAGAGCTACATTCTGCTCAATTAGAAGATCCCTTGCTCGCATTGACTCTTCTAATATAGCAGCATGTGATAAGGCAACAGCAACCTGATCCAAAAACAACATATCACAAATAAGCCAGAAAGAGTGAATCATTATATAGTATAGTTTCTTACCCTTTTCTTCTATTTTGAAAGGTATCATGGAAGTTTTTCAACTGCAATCTAATTTAACCTCCATTATGCAATTAAAAGTGATGAAGCAAAAGAATTGATCAACTTTTCAATTTTCTCAATGGTGTCTTCCTCCTTTTGTCTCTCCATTTATTCTCATTGCTAATTTCTTCTTGCCATTAATACCTACTATGCTTTCCCAGTCTTCTTGGTTCGAATTCTCTACTTCTTTCTGCTCTTCCTCCTAACATTATTATCTATTCTCTGCCGTCTATGACTAGTTACCTGCTTTTGTTCTTTTCTGTTTTCTTTCATCTGTTCTACTATTTATTTCTACATCATCAGATTAATCTCCTCTCTTCAGTAGTAAGTTAGGCGGACCATGTAAGCTGCAAATCTTATTCTCGTGCCCATTCAAAAAAATTCAATGACCATCCCAATATCAGAAATTCTTTTTTATTTTGTTATTTTTATTTTTTTTCAGTTTTCATAGTATGTAGATCCAGGACCACTCAAAGGCGAAGTCAATGTTTAAAAACGAATTTATAACTCCAAACTTGAATAAACCCATTATATAACTGAAATTATTTTGTAAAATACTTTGTACAAGCATGAAGTAACTACTAACTAGCTAGACATAAAAAAGGTATGCATGCATAACACAATTGGTTTATTATTAAAGAAATATTGAATATGATGTGCATCTAAAGGCAACATAATAAATAAGGCAACTTTAACCTGATCAGCAACAACTTCAACAAGCTCCAACTCATAAGCATGCCACTGCCTTGCGCTATCTGAAGGAAGCATCAGAACCATCAAAGCATAACGCTTCGTGGAGAGCTCAGGCCAATCATTAATTTGAAAATTAGAGAGATGAAGAAGTGGTACACGAACAGCAACCACCTCTCCAGGCATATATTTCCCAGCAAAAGGCCGTATTCTTGCAACTGGTGAATTAGGTGAAATCTTTACAGCACGGTTACTACTAAATACTTGATTAATCACAGGCAGCTGAATAGGAACAGTATATCCAACAGGATTCTGCTGACGAAGAGTATAGGAAAGTTGAAGCTCTAACCCAGTGCGTGTGGGCATCCACAGGGCACACTCTTCCAATGCCAATGTCCTACCAAGTTCAACAAGAGTGGTTCTTAGTATGGTGTGTCTATCAAGTGTGCTTCTGATCTCATGAGTAAGCATCCTAACATGCCTGCCTGTTTCCTCCTGTGTGCGGATTAGACCCATCTCTCTATCCAGCTCTGCAGCCTTATTTTTCAAAACTAGTTCTCTAGTTTTAACACTCAAAAGATCAGGAATGATGTGTACTAGCATAAGAGCAGTTGCACATGATACCACAGCAGTTAAAACTTTTGCTGTGGTCATGACAGTTGCCACAGTTCGTGAATGCATGGCAAAAGTCCATAGGTTAATAAGATGTGTTGCCCCACATAGAACTATAAAAGCACCAAACTGCACAAGGACCCATCTATATGGGAAAACGGCAGATTTCTTAACAAAGTAGATGAGCTCCAGAGGGATGGAAAAATAAGCAAGAGCAATGAAGAAATCTGAAATATATTGGTACTTCATCAACAATTCCTCTGCTGGCCATTGTGGTTCAATACAATTGCAAGTCTCCATTTTGATTTCAATCTAATCACCTCAGAAAATAGTCTCCTTGTCAAATAACTGCAATAGAGCATTCACAGTCACATAAATAAATTAAAGCTGCAGTAAACGTGATCAAAGCGGCTGCAATTGCTAAGATGATCCATCAGCAAATGGGGATTGGCAGAAAGAACAGACAGTAATTGGAGATCGATGATCAAGAATAGTGCACTGTGCCCATATAATACCAGTAAAGTAGGATACATAGCAACAAATAAACGAATGTGTGTGAAGCTAATGGATGTAGGAGCTGAATCAGGCCGCTCTGGTTAATTATGCAAGTGACTACATAGTTTTTCTCAAACAGAGAAATTATTCCAAAAAAATCATAAGAATCAGCTCCTACAAAGACTAATTACACGAAATTGACTAATAATTTTGAACGTGAACAAGTTGAGAAGTATAAAAACAAAATATTTACAGCTTTCTTATTCTTCTTTATTCAGAAATAAAATTTGCAGTACCTGAATAAACTCAATTAGACTGATTTTGATGAGGAAAGATGATGCGCCATGAATGACCTTCGCTTGATCAACTAAAGGACATGGAAAAATAGGTTCAAGTAGCTCATGATCTGTGTTGTTTCTTTGAAGAAATAGTGTTGATGGACGGGTAAAAGAATGAACAAGATTGGTTAGGGTTAGGGTTTAGAGAGACTACGAAAGAAATAGGAGAAGAAAAGAATTGGTAGGAAGAGGAAATGCAAATTTGTCAACAGTCAAACTCGGCAGGATTTGGAAGCTAGTCATTTTCTTTTTCTTTTCTTTAGCATTTTCGTTGTCTTTGAATATTTATATTCGTTACTCGCACGGTGCCGTTTCAAAAGAACCACAATAGTAATAAGGGTGGATTTCATCAGGTACTGCCAATTGTAACAATTTATTTTTTAAAAATTATTTTATTTATAAAATAAAAATTGAAATAATTTTATATTACAAATAATTTTTGAAATACTGAATTGTTATAATTTATATAGTTGAGATTCCGTCTGTGAAATTCACACTAATAATAACAAGGTGAAACTGATAATTTGACTCTTACGCACTGTTTGCATCGATTAATTTTAAAATTGATAGATTTTATAAAATCTATCAATTTTAAATTTATAGATTATGAAATTTACGGATTCTAGAAATTTTATTGTTTGTTTTAACTATAAAATCTATGGATTGATAATGTAATTATCGCTATACTTATATTTAATTCAATGACCATAATGTATAGATTTAATAATTAATTTTCAATTTTACTATTTATTAAATATTATTAATTTATTATTAATTAAGCATATACAATCAATTTCACTATATTTAAGAACTTTTAAAAAATAAAATTAATTATTTTAAGAGTAGAAAAATAAAAAAAAAAGTTAAAAATTACATTATGCAAAATAATAATAATAAGCAACTAATTGATATTAAAAAATAATTTTTACTTTTTTAAAATTAATGATAATTTTGGAATATGATTAATTTATTAGAAACAATTTTGAAATAAAAAAATTTTAATAACAATTCTTCGTTGTTCAAAATTATGGATTTTGGACTTTTTCTCTTAAAAGTAAGAAATCAAATTCTTAAAAAAATGAATGGTTTTAGTGGATGAGACAAGAAATTTTTCCAAAATAAATAAATTTTAACATTATTTAAGTAGTTAAACAGTGAATTCAACATAAAATTCATGTGTAGCCTTATATATTTTTTTTTCTCAATAAGATCTATGTAATTTTGTTTTAATGATTTGAGTCTCAATGTTATCATTTTATTAATTACTAATTTTCTTTATTTTTTGAAAATTAGACTAAGATCATTAATCTGTTAATATAATTTTTTTTAGATTGATTTAAATGTGATATAAATTAAAGGCTAAATTGTAAAAAAAAAAAAACTTTTAGAGTTGTATAAAAAATAATATGTATTTTCAATTAAATGAAAGAACTTTTGTTATTTTATCAATTTAAATATTCTGTCTAATTTGGAAAATAATATTATTGACGTGTTTGAACTTTTTAACAAAAAAGTTATTGGTCAATGAAATTACTATTGAAATATTAAAATTATTTTAGAGAGCAAATAAAATATATATAAAGTATTGATAAATCAATTACCCAGTGAAAAAAATATTCTCATAATAAAGTTGACACAAGTAAAAGAAATGTATTCTATTAAATTGAGTAAAATATCTAAATTGATAAAATAATTTAATTGAAAAAATTGAGAGTGTATGTTATATTTTATATAAAGGTAAAAATTTTAAAATTTTTTTATTATATAGCCAAAATTCAATTGTATAATATATAAATTACACATTTCAATTCCTATCTTATTCAATTAAAATTAAGGGAAAGACATAACGAAGGAATTCCTATCATATTCATTTGCAGGGTTCAAGATTTCAAAAATAGAATAAGCAGAACAGTATGCCGTTAACTCAACGTCCATTATTTGTCAACATTGTAATCCATGGCGAGTGTATGATTCTATCTCTGAAGTTGAAGAAGCTTCTTCGGATGCCATGGTGGACTTGAGGTCCATTGCCGAGTGCACGATCGCCTCTGGTTATATTAAAGAGTGCGTCAAGATATACAAAATTATTCGCAAATCCATCATCGAAGAAGCCATTTACCGGCTAGGTGTGGAGAAAATGAGCTCCTCACAGGTCAACAAGATGGATTTGGCGGCGCTAGAGTTGAAGATCAAGACTTAGATTTCTATTACCACTCTCTTCTTCTTTCCGATTCCCTGAACTCGTAGCCAAAAGCAAGAAATCAGCGCCGGAGAAAATTTTCCGTGTACTCAATATGTACACCGCAATATCTGAAAATTAGGCGGATATTGAGTCCACTTTTTCTTTTGATTCGCTCTCCGTCGTCCGATCATAAGCTCTGTCGCCCCTTGTAATTCCCAACTTTTGCTCATTAGTATTAACATATTCAAACTCATTTGTTTTGGCAAATCTGTGGGGTTTGGCTTCAAAAACCGCCCAGTGAAAACTGAGGGATGGGATGGGATCTCACAAAATATACCAATGGGCGATTTTTGTAGTGGTTGATCTCTCATTGTTTCTCTCTTATTGGGTCTGTTCATTTATTCTTGAAGTTTTCTGTTTGCTGCTCTTTTTTTTTTTTTTTTCTTTTTCTTTTCTTATATTCTTTTTTCCAAATCAAGAAGTTGGTTATATAGAAAATTACTATTAGAAATTTGAGGTAGAAGTTATGGAAGAATGTCTGAAAGACTCCAAATTATAGAATGCAGCAACAAAATGACAAATATTATAAGCATAAGACGGATAAGAGTTTGTCATCCCACATACTAGAGACAATTTTCTCGTTTCTATGTATTTTTTTGTTTAAAAAAAAGAAAAGCTTTTCCCACAGCATTATCTTTTGGAGTACTGCTTTTTAGTCTCTTGCAAAATAATGAAACGCTAAAAACAAAAAAAGCAATCACTATTTTTATAAATTATTTGAATCCATTTCATGTAAATTCTTTTAATATTCTTTTTATTCTTCTTTTAGTAAAAGTTTGGGTAATTCAACTACTAAAGTATAGCCAATGTATTCAAAGATGTTTTTATGGAATTTCTCGTATACTTTCCTGAAATGTGGAATTCTCAAGAAATTTTCAAAATATTTTTAAAGTATACAGAATGTATTTTCAACAAATGTTCAAAGTATATCTAAAAAATTTCTAAAAAATTCCCGAAGCATTCCCAAGTTATACCAAAAGTATTTTCAAAATATACCAAACTAATGTATACTCAAAATATTTATAAAGATACCGAACCAAAATATACCCAAAATATACTAGAGATATACCAAATGTACACATTTTAGTATACTTTGGGATAATTTTTTGAATTTTGATATTCTTATAATATTTTTTAAGTATTTTGATAGGTATAAAAAACTTTAAGCGAATGTAATATTGTAATATTTTAGAAATTTTTTGGTATTTTAAAAAATTCCCTAAAAAAATTACACAAATGTGACCGCTTGCAATATATTTACGAAAATATAATTTGAAAAATAGTAAAACCCAAAATATGACAGTTGAGGAGTCCAGAAAAATAGGTCATTAATACTGACCAAACAGTTTCCATAAACAACATTCTACCTTCTCTCCTTAATTTGAGCAGTGGTTATTGCCATCTTATGTATAATAACCATCTTATATATATATATATATATATTTAAAATAATTAAGCATATGGTATTAAATCTTTAAAATACTATATATTTAAAATTATTTAAATATTATATATTCAATTTCTATTTTCAAATTTCTATTTTGTTATCAATTGTGTTATATATTATTTTATTTTTATTATTTAATTATTGAAGAGAATTAAAAAAAAAAGCTTATCATGGGATTTACATCAATTATATCTGCGCAAACTTATATATATAAGATATATGTAAATTATATGTAAAATTTATTATCTAATTTTTCGTGACAGTATATGAATTATAAAAATTCTGCAAATATTTTAAAATATTTTGATCTTTATATCTTGGTTATTTGAAAATTATATGTATGTTATATGCATACATAAATAAATATTTGACAATTTCAAAAATCAAAATTAATAAAAATGTGACTAAACGTCGTATTCTTCAATTACGGTCAAATTTGAAAAAAGAAATAAAAAGTATATTTGAATTATATGACAACTATATATTGCAGTATAAAATTTACATCATAATATTATTATTATTATTATTATTATTATTATTATTATTATAAGCAAGTTATTTGTTGGTTATTATTATTATTATTATTATTATTATTATTATTATTATTATTATTATCTCGACTAAAGAAAATCTAATTCCACATTCCTTAAAATAGCTATACAAATTCCATTCAACATCTATAAGGAAAACAGATAGCAAAAACAGAGATAGACTAAAAAAGAAATAAATAGTAACATAAAATTAGTATACAGAGGGTTCAACAATCGGAAGGAAGGTCCAAGTCTTTGATGTGCAATCCACCGCCACCGCACGTACGCCAGTTTCATGGACTTTGAGATTTTGAGTTTTTCCTTTCAGTTCGAATCTTTGATTGTTTCAAGCAATTCGAGAATCGTTTCGAAAGAGGATCTGGTAGCGATTTCATCTTGAATGAAACAGAGGGTGATTGCCTTCTTGAAGCGTGGATGATTAGTTGTGGAAACGGAGACATGAAAGCTAGTGAGTATCTTGTCGAGAAGAAACTGAGGAATCTGCTGCCGAGCTAGAAACTTAATTACCCATAGATTAATGAGGGATGAAAGAGAGTGGGTTTAGAAAATTTTATTTTCACAATCTTGTTGTTCTGCATTGGTTATTGAGTTTACGTATTTGAGTTGCCTCTTAAATTGTTTTTTCTATTATTTTTGTAAACTATTGGAAAATTGTGCTATTTTCTTTAGTTGAATCGGTATTGGGTCCAACTATCTGAAGCATTACTCACTTAGATTTAGGGCTCGTTTGATTTAGTTATTGAACCAGCTCATAGTTGTTGACTGATTGATATTAATGTTTAGTAAAACTAATTGAACTGATACTATTAGAATGTAAAATTATCATTAGGGATATAATTTATATTATTCAAAGTATATGTATTTTTATATTGTTACAAATTTCATATTCCTTAATTACATATTGAAAATCTCTTTATTAGCGTTGTAGATACCCTAATTAGTGTGATATCCTAATTAGTATAGTTTTCTAATTAGATATAATATTTGTATATAAATATGTACTTCCATTTTCAATAGAAATAAGCAATTCTATTCTCATTTTTGTGTTTTACATGATATCAGAGCATTAGAGAGTGAAATTTGGATCTGAATTTGTTTTTTCAGATTTGGGTTATCTGTCAAATTGACAGATTAGGAAGCAATTGTTTTGGACTATAATTATTTTCTTTGAGTTATGTTGGATAAAAAGGGAGTAGTTGTTTCAGGTGTGATTCTAGTGATGTCCAAAATCATTGAACACAAACTCAATGGTTCTAATTATTTGGATTTGAATAAAATTGTTTGGCTTTATTTGCGGAGTATTGACAAGGATACTCATATGATTGAGGATCCACCAAAATATGAAAAATGACAAGCTTGGCTACGAGAGGATGCTTGACTATTTTTACAAATTCGAAATTCAACTGATAGTGAAGTAATTGGTTTGATTAACCATTGTGAAATTGTTAAAGAATTAATGGATTATCTCGATTTTTTATATTCTGGGAAAGGGAATATTTCCTGCATTTATGAGGTCTTCCAAGTATTTTACCATACAAAGAAATAAGATAAGTCTCTTACCAGTTACTTCATGGATTTTAAGAAAACCTATGAGGAGCTTAATATGTTATTGCCATTTAGTTCTGATATGAAAGTTCAGTAGAGTAAAAGAGAGCAAATGATAGTCATGAGTTTTCTAGTTGGTCTTCCTTTTGAATTTGAGACTGCCAAATCTCAAATTCTCTCAAGTTCTGAAATTTCATCCTTGCAAGATGTCTTTATCAAGGTACTTTGTACTGAAGGTACTCCACCTATGTTGTTCAGTGGCGCTCTTATTTATTGAAATAATAATTATGAGCAATGGAAATCTCAATCTAGGAATGGCAATAAAGGAAGCAATCCAACAGTTTTGAAACTCGCACATAGGAATTTGGAAAAATTATGTATCATTATTGTTATAAGCCAGGACATATGAAACATGATTGTAGGAAGCTTCAGAATAGAACTCAAAAAACTCAATTGACTCATTGCATCTTCTAACGATGCTTCTAAAAAGTCATTTCTTATCTCTACAGATGAACTTGCTAAGTATTCTCAGTACCAAGAATCATTGAAAGCTTCATATACTCTAATCACTGTTATTGCTGATTCAGGTAAACCAAATGCATATCTCATTTCCTCATCCTCCAAATGAGTCATTGATTCTGGTGCCATAAATCATATAGTAGGCAACTCTGGTCTTTTTTTTATATTTCAATCTTATACATCCACCTCTAGTATTACTTTAATAAATGGGTCATCATCTTTTGTTCATGGGTCTACTTCACTTACCCCAACCCCTTTGCTTCCCTTATCATTTGTCTTACATTTACCCGACTTATCTTTCAATTTGATCTCTATTAGTTAATTGACTCGTAATCTTAACTGTTGGGTCTCATTCTTTTATGATTATTGCTTATTTCAGGATTTTGTGACAAAGAAGATTATTGGTAAAGGACATGAGTCTAGAGGCCTTTACATCCTTGACACACAAATACCCAAATCTACTGCATGTTCTAGTGTCATATCTCCTTTTGAGGGGCATTGTAGGTTAGCCCATCTCTCTCTTCCTTTACTCAAGAAGCTTTGTCTACAATTTAATAAAGTGTCTTCATTAGATTGTGAGTTATGTCAGTTTGCTAAACACCATCGTGTTAGTTCTAGTCCAAGAGTCAATAAAAGAGCTAGTTTTCCTTTTGAGTTGGTTCATTATGATATTTGGAGTCTTTGTCCAGTCATGTCTAAATTTGGATTTAAGTATTTTGTTACTTTTATTGAAGATTATTCTTGTGTAACTTGGTTATATTTAATGAAAACTCGTACTGATCTATTTTTTCACTTTTATGCTTTTGTTTCTGAGATTAAAAATCAATTTGGTGTTTCTATTCATACATTGCAGAGTGATAATACTAAAGAATACTTGTTAGTATCTTTCCAAACTTATATGGTTTAAAATGACATTCTGTATCAAACTTCTTGTCTTGATACTCCATCTCAAAATGGGATTGTTGAGCCAAAAAATAGACACCTACTTGAGACTATAAGAGTCTTATTATTTCAAACGAATGTTTCTAAGACTTTTTGGGCCAATGTCGTCTCCACAGCCTACTTTCTAATTAACTGCATATCTTTATCTATTCTTCATGGTGAGACTCCTTATAGTATTCTTTTTGCTAACAAGTCATTATTTCTTATTAAACCTAGAATATTTGGTTGTACTTGTTTTTTTTTTATGTTCGTCCAGATATAACTAAATTATATCCCAAATCTTTGAAATGTATTTTTTTAGCTACTCTTGTCTTCAGAAGGGATATTGATGCCTTTGTCCTAATCTTAATAAGTATCTTATTTCAGTTGACGTTTCTTTTTTAGAAGACAAACCATATTTTTCTTCTTCAGTCCTGAATGTCCCGGGGAGGATGATGATTTATTAATCTATACTATCACAACCTCTCTATCTCTGAACCGGCTCCTGTCAAACCTCCCATTGTTTAAGTGTACTCTAGACGTCAGACTCCTGGCTTATATCTTGCACCAGCTCCTTCATCATTAGATCCTGTCTCAAGTGATGATCTTCCCATTGCCTTATGTAAAGGTAAGCATCAATGTACTTATCATATTTCGGCTTTTATTTCTTATGACCATTTGTCTTCTACTACTTGTTCCTTTATTGCTTCTCTTAATTCCATCTCTATTCCGAAAACTGCTCATAAGGCATTAGCTCATCCTGGATGACATAATGCAATGTTGGAAGAAATCAATGCTTTAGATGACAACAGTACTTGGAAATTGGTCGATTTACCTCTAGAGAAACATGCTATTGGATGCAAATGGGTTTTTATGGTTAAGGTAAATTCTGATGGGTTAGTTGCTTTCCTAAAAGCTCGTCTTGTTGCCAAAGGATATGCTCAAACCTATGAGATTGATTATTATGATGCTTTTTCTCTTGTTGTTAAATTGACATCTATTAGGTTGTTTATTTCTATGGCAACTACTTGTCATTAGCCCTTGCATCAGCTCGATATTAAAAATATTTTTCTACATGGTGATCTTTAGGAGAAAGTTTATATAGAGCAACCTCTAGGGTTTTTTGCTTAGGGAGAGTATAGAAAAGTTTGTCATCTTCGTAAATCTTTGTATGGTTTGAAACATAGTCCGTAAGCTTGGTTTGGTAAATTTAGTTAGGCTATTGAGAAGTTTGACATGATGAAGAGCAAATCAGACCATTCTGTTTTCTACAGACAATATGAAGCTGACATTATTCTTCTGATCGTGTATGTTGATGATATTGTCATTACTGGAAGTGATATTGTAGGAATATTATCTCTTAAGTCTTTTCTTCGTACTCAATTTCACATAAAAGACTTAGGGATGCTTAAATATTTCTTGGGTGTTGAAGTCATAAGGAGTAAGAGAGGTATTTTCCTCTCTCAGAGAAAGTATGTGCTTGACTTGCTATCTGAGATAAGGAAATGAGGAGTGAAATTGTTTAAAGATTTAGAGAAATACGTAAGATTAGTTAGGGAATTGAATTATCTTATAGTGACTCGTCCAAACATCACATACTCTGTCAGTGTTGTGAGTCAGTTTATGTCATCACCAACAATTCATCATTGGGCAGCCTTAGAACAAATTTTGTGTTATCTAAAAGGGGCACCTAGATGTAAAATCTTGTAAAAAATAATGGTCACACTTATATTGAGTGTTTCTCAGATGCAGATTGAGCAGGTTCAAAGGTGGATAGAATATCCATATTAGGATATTGTGTGTAGGTAAGAGGGAATTTGATCTCATGAAAGAGCAAGAAATAAAACGTTGTATTACGATCAAGTGCAGAGTCGAAATATAGAGCAATATCACAATCTGTTTATGAAATTGTATGGATATATCAACTCTTAACTGAAGTAGGTCTTAAGACTTCAGCTCCAGCAAAACTATGGTATAATAACCAAACTGCTTTTTATATTACGTCTTACCTTGTATTCCATGAACGAACTAAGCACAATGAAATTGACTGTCATTTCATACGAGAGAAAATATAGTAGGGTTTAATTTCTATAAGTTATGTAAAGACTGGAGAACAACTATGAGATATTTTCATGAAAGGTCTGAATGAGTTTCAGGTTGATTATCTTTGTAACAAGCTGGACATGATTAATATCTAAGCTCTAGCTTGAGGGAGAATGTTACAAATTTCATATTCCTTAATTATATATTATAAATCCCTTGATTAGTATTGTAGATACCCTATTTAGTGCGATATTATAATTAATCTAGTTTCCTAATTAGATATAATCTTTGTATATAAATATGTACTTCCATTATCAATAGAGATAAGCAATTCTATTACCATCTCTGTGTTTTACATATATGAATTATAAGTAATAAAATAATTATTTCATATAATTAAGATAATAAAAATAATAAAATTTAATTAATTATAAATAAAAATTTTAAAAATATATATGTATGTTTATAAATAAATTTAATATTATTTATACTTAATATATTAAATAACATATAAAGCAATTAGAAATATATTATATATTT
>CATIWF010164315.1:0-14062 GCA_949630135.1 Balakata baccata
TTCCGTTACAAGATGGCCCTCGTTGTACCCTGCTAGCTATTCATGTTGACATTTTAAACTCGTTCAGCTCCTAGCACCAATCAGACACAGATCCCAGGAAATCAACGGTATTATGAAATGAGAGGTAGTTAAAAAGTTAAAGATAACCCCGTGTTATTTCCTGGCTGCTGGTGCTGGATGATCTTTTCTCCTCCTCTTCAAATTCCAATAACACCCATCAAAGATATCTCTATAGGGTATGTTTTTTTTTTTTATAAACCCAATTCACTGATTGCTTTACATTTGTTTATGATGTCCCTACTTAATTTCTCAGTACCATATGCCGCAGTCTGGAGCTGAAGGTTTTTTTTGCCCTTTCTACTGTATGTTCTTTAATCGTCTCATTGTTTTTGAATTTTTGGGTTTCTTTTCATACGTGGGTTAGTGGGTTAATGAAGTGTGAATTGTTATTTTAACTTGGTTAGAGTGTTATCTCAATCTGTAGTGTTTGGTGTATGCCAATTTTTAATCCAGAGTTTAATATACTTGGTTGCCCCATTCTGTAATGAGTTTTTGAGCTTGTCAAAGATTTTCGTAGCTTAAGTCATCAGCTTTAGAGGGATGTATTAAAGTTAATAATGGTGATTGGTTTCGGTTCCTCTGGTAATTAAGGATAGTTCAAATTCAGTTTTAAGAGAATTACTGGGCCAAGAGATCTGCATAGTGATTTAATTATCTAAGAATTAAGCTTTCAGTGAGAACTGGAATTGAAGAGTTTGTGTCAGGAACATGTGATGGGAGATGGTTTACTCCAGCATTGTCATTCGGATGCTTTAGATTTTGTTGGCTGAGTTTTTTTTTCCCCCAAAATTAAGGAGGCCTAGGCTGTGAAGGAAACAAGAAATTTCAGTGATGGCAGATGGGACTCCTATTGGTGGCATCGTGCTACTGTATGTATGGGTTTTAATTATGTTTATTCTTTTCGACAAGTTGAGCGTAGACTTTTATCAGCCTTGTATAGTTCTATGCTTTGCCATGCTGTCCCAGCCAATGGTATTGACTGGTTTTAGCCTTACGCCATTAAATAAGTGGAGAACATCTATTTTCTTTCACTTAATTCTGATGACTTAGTATGACTATCGGCAAACTATTAAGATGAACTCGAACAATATGTCTGCTAATACTGATATTCAGCATTTATTTGGATTAGGAGTTTAAAATATCATTGCTTTTATTGACTTAAATTCCCATCGTTCCCTCAGGTTTTCAAGAAATTGAGCAGAATGGAAGGCTACAATACTAACAATATATGCACTGGCAATCCTGAAACCAACAACAGTTATATACGTGAAGGAAACTCATCTATTGGTGGTGGCATGCAAGATGTAGAAAGTACTATCGAGGTTCTAACCAGAGCAGACTTACATTTGGCATATTCTTCTGAAAAGTTGGTCAATTTGCATATCCTTTTGACGCATCTATTGGCTGGAGATGATGATTTTGAGATAGTGGCCATGGAAAATGGCTATATCTCAGCAACTTCTGTTCAGAAGGCACTGATTAAGGATCTTCTATCTGGTATTTTGGATTCTGAGGTAAGAGAGGTGGAGAATTTCGTGGATAATATCCAAGCAGATATTGTTGATGCTCGCCATAAAATATTTTTGTGCAGAAACTCAACAGAATTATTCACCATGATGGGAGAAAAATTGCATCGTTCTGAGGACTCATTAGAGAAGACTTTAAATTGAGTCGCTGAGTTGAAGATGCAGTCAGTTAAGTTGCTGAAGACCTTTTCATTTTTTAGACCTGATAACTGTAAGTTAGTTTTATTGATTTCAGGACAAATATGTAAGATACCTATACTTCTAGTTCCTTATCAATTTCATATTTCCACATTGACAGGGAAAGATAAAGATGATAAGTCTGTGAAGTTATCAGCCAATGGTAACTTGTCAGATGTTGACTCAAAATTGAAAAGGCGGACAGCTGCACAACAAAGACAAATTCTAAATATGTTAAAAAGTCTCTTTCTAGAGAACTAGATCTTGAGAGGAAATTGTCTGAACTAAAACAGAATGAAGAACGGCTCAAATTAAAGCTGCGCTACACAGAACAAGTAGCCTTTTGCATGGAAGAAGCAGCAGAAGTGGTTTGGGGAAGGTTTTTAGAGGCAGAAAATGCCGCTAAGGTGCTCATGGGGATTTCAAAGCAATTAGTTGGTCGACTTCAGGTTGTTCAATTTAATCTGAATCGATCACTTCTACGAGAAGCAGAATTAAAATCTGAACTGCAAAATTGCTTAAGACAGCAAGATGCCAAAGATACTGCTTTGAAGAAGCTTGAGAGCTGCACTGCTGGATATACAAAGAAAAGTTCTGAAGTGCCAATTTTGATGGAGAAAGTAAATTCCCTGGAGGAACAGCTGAAAATATCTGCATTACAACTAAAACATGCGAATGACTTCAATGAAGAAAGTCAAGAGCAACTTAGTGAAATGGAAAATATAGTATGTCTCTGAAAGAGAGCATCTATGAAGCAGAAAGTCAAGCTGAGACTGCAGACACCAAAGTTTCACACTTAACAGATACAAATTTGGAACTCTCAGAGGAAATTAATTTTTTTAAAAGTAATGGAGATAGTAACACCAAAAAGGTGAGCTTACTTGAGAAGCAGGTGAGGGAATTGGAAATCCACGTACAGCATTCAAAGGCACCATCTGAAGCAAATCAGGAACAGCAAAACATGTTATATGCAGCAATTTGGGATATGGAAACATTGATTGAAGATCCAAAATCAAAGGTAGCTAGAGCAGAAAGCAAGACAGAGAGTGTAGAGGAGCAATGTATAATATTATCTGAAACAAATATGGAACTTGATAAAGAAATAAGTTTGTTAAGGTCTAGAATAAAAAGCCTGGAGGCTTCTGTGGATCAGGCTAACAATTCAAAAGCAGCAAGTGCAGAAGAAATTAATATAAGAACCAAACTTATCATGGAGACTGTCATGCAACTAGCTGGAGAAAGAAACCGCATTCAGAATCAGGTACTAACTTTTCATTGCATATTTAGTACAAGTATTCCCTCTTGGGCCTTGGCAGAAGATGACTGTATTGTGATATTCGCTCTATGTGATTATAGGAACTTGATGGTTATTTTGGATTGTGGTAAATAGAAATGTTTGTTGCATCGCTTATAATACTTGTTCAGCTAGGGTAGATAATGGCTGTTTGCTATTACAATTGTCAATGGAGAATTATAAGGCAACACGTGAAATTCTAAAGCTTATCCTACCAATTTGATGGCTTGCTCTGGCCCTGGGTAATTGCTTTTTTTAGTATGTGAAACAAAATTGGACTACTGAGTTTCTATAAGATATCCATGGATATTCATGTACTCTCTTTGCTGCCGTTTGCTATAAATATAGAGTATGCACTTGTGTTGCCTTCTATACCTGATTAAATGACTAGAACATTTCTGCAGTTTCTATCTTTGACAAAGGAGAAAGAAGTATTTATGGAAAAATTGAGAAATAGCAAAAGTGTTGTTCCAATAAATGTGTGCAAACATGGAGACCAAGACAACAAAAAAGTGCTCAATATTTCAGAAAATGATACTTGTAATGGAACATATAAAAAAGCTTCTGAGGAAGTAACTTCTTTATCTAAATGTTCCCAGGCAGGTACCCTCTAGTACCCTTTCTGTTCATTATATGGAATTCTCTCATTAGATTATGACTCTCTCTGATCTTCTACGGATATATGTTAAGACTTATCCTGAAGCACATATTTTTCTGGTTCTTATAAAATTTTCCACCTCTTGTTCTTATTGACAAACAGTTTGAATTGAAAGAGGTAAGGAGTTAGTTCATTTTTAATTGATTTGCCTGCATGGAACAGCATTTAAATGCTCTTATATTATACACTTTCTTTTGAGTGTAAATGAGTAGCTCAAATGAAAAAACACTTGACTGCTTCTGTTGTCCACCCTAAGAATAAAAGTACAATATTTAGACTTGCTATCACTGCTCCAGTTTGAATGACGGTCACATGATGCTGCTATTAGGCTTGCTCACAGTACATCCACTTATAATCTTCATCATTATTCATTAGTGCAAACTTTTGATCTAAAATGGGTTCCACATTTGTTCATTTCTCTGAATCAGGTGGATGAGGCAGCTAGAGACACAAGTCAGGCACGAGATGGAATCAGGCAGTTCCCAGTCCACACATGGAAGTGGTGACAAGGTTTTAAACCCTGAACCGAAGAGAACCGAAAAAGCAGAGCGTGCTAATCTAACATTTGATTCCAGGGGAATTCTTGTTGCACTAGTTGCAGTGATTGTCATATATTTATTACAAAAGAAAGCTGTCCTGTTTGGGAACTTTCTATAGCTAAGTTTTATTGGTGAAATCTTTGTATATTTTACCAGTGTTGTGTTGGTTTGATGTAACTGTATTTCTTAGATGCACATGATTATTCTTTTTACTTTTTCCTTCAGGTGTCACTCATGACAAAACATGAATGTTTGTCATTTTCTTATCACTATCCATTCTTTGAATGTAATATTTATACTTGTAAGTATATTATACAATTGAGTGATATAAATATAATTATTTATAGATCACATATAATAACAAAGTTTTTTCTTTTTAATGAAAACCACATATAGTTAGTTTATATTATGAATATATTTATAATTACTAGATATGTGAAATAACATCCATATATTCTTTCATTTATATAATATATAACAAACAAATAAACATTAATTTTTTTGGTACAATACAATAAAGTTTAGTTATTGTGAATGTGAATACTTTTTTTTTTATATAATTATAACATAAAACCCAAAGATAATACCAATCATCCATATCTGCATCATCCTCGGCCAAGAGATGCTACCACATCATCTCTTAAGAACTGCGAAGTTCTTCCAACAGTAGCCAAGCCAAGCCCCGATAATTAGGGTGACAAATTATTATTTTTAAAAAAGGCCCTAAATTAGGGGTCAAATACATTTTTTTAAAAGTGACATATTAAAAATGATATAAATTTATATATTATTACATGTATTTTAAAAAATTAAGGAAGGATAACAATTGTCTACCCTTAACTATATGTGGCTCCATCACTGCTTGCAAAAGGCTCAAGGTAATTGCACAAATAGTATCAAAGCTTGTCATTTTGTTATAATTTGATACCAAATTTTTTATTTGTTATAAATTGATATCAAACCTTTCATAAATATTACAATTTCGTATCAATCTTCAATTTCTAACACCGGAAAGATGACATGGCATATCAGGTCACTTTATTATCTATGTTAAATTTATTCCCTCATAAAAACACATTTAAAACGATGACAACTGGATAGACTATTTTCATTTTTGTAATTTATTTTTCTTTAATATTTGGAAACATCGCCGTTTGAGTATATTTTTATAAAAGAATAAATCTGACGTAGATAATAGAGTGATGCGGTATGTCATATCATCTTTCCGGTGCCGAAAATTGAATATTGGTACCAAATTGTAACATTTATAAAAGATTTTGTACCAATTTGTAATAATTAAAAATTTTGGTACCAAGTTGTAATAAAATTTGATACTATTTGTGCAACTACAAAAGGCTCCATAAAATCCGTAACATCTCTATCAAAATTAAGTAACTCATTAGCAAGCAAATCATCATCTCTATTACTCTCACAAAATATTTATTAAAATTTAGAACTGTTTCAAACTAAATAAATGGTGTAATTTGATCAGTGCTAATAAAAAAAAAAGTCAAACAGCAGAATCTGATTTTCGTTCTGTAGTTATATAAATTACTGATTTTTTTTTTCAAAATTACTAGTACTTTTATTTTATTTTTTTTATCAATTTTTTTTACTTTTGCTTTTTTTCAATTTTTTTTCTTCTCTCTTTTGATGAATGGATGAAAGAATAGTTGGTAGAGATTGTGAAAAATTTATGAGAATTGCCATTGTTGGTGCAAGTTTACAAGGGAGGCGAAACGACAACAACGAGGATGAGAAGATGGCCCAAGTGTTTCTTTATCTGTCGGACCTATTTCTTCTGCCATTAAAATTGTGATTATGATATATTTTGAGAGAATAATTCGGATGGGTTCTATAACTCGGTTTTAAAAGAAAGACTCGAATATATATTTCGTAATATAAGAACTATGAATTAATGTATTCATATGCTCAAAATAGAGAATGTGTTAATAGAAATTGAAATTTAAAGTGAGCTTTTTGCTAAGGAGATATAAAGAGAAAAAGTGAAGTGGAAGTTGTTTGTTCCATATTACTAAAATATAAAGTTGTACTTGTATTTATATAATAAAATGCATTTTTACATGGGTAAGAAGGTAGCATGGAAGACTTTCTCTCGCGCACTCAGGCGCAGGGAGGAGTAAATCCATGGTGTAGTATAGATCAATGTGCAATCTATGTACACGAATATTGGCCCAAAATCTCGTGGTTCAGACCAAGCCCAATTTTTATATTTTTTTATTTCTGGAAATTACACGCCGGTGTGGACTGTGTTCTAACTTAATCTTTTCATCTTCTTGTCTTTTGAAATTTCATTTTCTGATATTTCAAAGATTAATTTCACCATTATTAGAGAGTTGCAAATGTATTATTGGCAACATTTGAAAGAGATTAATCACAATTAATCTCATGTCTCCTCCATATAGTACAAATACTTGTCTTGAATAGAGTTTTTGAGAGTTGAGTTTGGTTCTTGTTGAAAAAATCTTCTTCTTTCCTTTTGGTTTTCTTGAAAAATTCTTCTTCTTCCCTTTTTTCTTCTTTTTCTTAAGTGATAGAAATTGTAATAAATATTCAGTTCACTATAAGTAGGTGTTGTGTGTTCAATAACTACTTGAGATATGTTGTATCCTGAGAGACAAACGTCATTTATCCTAAATACCGGTGGTATGAGGCAAATTTGTCTTAAAGACACTGTATGAAACAGATGCATCAAATTTGTTTTTTATTCCTCTTGTCTTTTTATTTGAATATTGAATTAACACTTTCTTCTATTGTTGTTCTCCTAACAATTCATACCACTGAAGCACGGACACGATAAATAAGGGAAGAGTCGGCGTGTCGGATACGCCATGTGGTGTGTCGTTGACTAGAAAAGAGGTCAAAGTTACGAACACGGTTGAGATACGCAAGGGACACAAGTTTGGACACGGCTTTGATAGATTTTGATTTTTTGTATAGTTTTTTCCCAGTGGGGAGAGACTTCACAATGACAAGAGGGCGAACTGTTGGTGCGGCGGGGAGATGCAAGTGAGGCAGCAGCAACAACCATCTCTGATTTGTGTAGGATTTTGGGTTGAAGGAAAAATGTGACTATTTATAGTCATTTTTTAGTGTTTACAAGTTTGATGTTACAATGACAAATATGCCCTTTAACCTTTGAAGTTTTACTATTCATGCTATAATTCACGTATTACAGTTTTACCCTTTAATTTATTAATATTTTACTTATCATGTCATTATTGCTACATTATAAATTTACTCTTTAACTTATTGATATTTTATAGTTGGCACATTAATTTTTATATTAAGAAATTAGCTTAATATTCAATAATAATTCTATAAATTAAATTATTATTATATAAAATCAGATATTTAATTAGATTTATTTTTTTATTATACAATATTTCTACTGTATCCATATTCTAATTTTTTTAGAATTTAATGTATTTCCGTAATCTACCGTATTGTCTCTTTACAGCCATATCTGTATCCCTGCTTATTAGATTCTTTCTGCTACTGCCTCTAATAGGACTCTTTGGTTCTTGATTGGGTCTTCTACTGCTGTTGAGGCTAGAGCCATGTACTGGCTGCATCTATATTGCATCGATATTAATAATTATCAGAGAATAATCTGTCCATCAAAGCGTCTCTCAGTTGACGAAAGAGAGTGCGATAGAGAAATAATCGAATCAATCGAACATGGGGGGAGGAGCAGCGCATGGTCATGGAGTTGAGGGGGCTCATGGTCATGTTGACTTTAGGGGTAAGGTTTGGAGCTTGATTGCAGGTCCATACTGCAGCCCCGAGCATTGGCGTCTCCATACCGCCATTACCAAGGTGGCGTCTTCCTCTTGCGCATTCCCATTGCCTTGAAATGCCAATCGAAGGGGTAATTAAACAAATGGTACAAATTGGTAAATTATTTATACCGAATTTTTTATAAATATTATAATTTAGTATTAATTTTCAGTATAAAAAAGATAATATGACATGTTACGTCACTCTATTATCCATATTAAATTTATTCACTTATAAAAATACATTCGAACGGCAAAAATTCTAAATAATAAAGAAAGATAAATTACATAAATAAATTAAAAAAGGAAAATAATATATCAAATCGTTGCCGTTTTGAGTGTATTTTTACGACAGAATAAATATGACGTGGATAATAGAGTGACATGATATATAATATTATCTTTCCGGTGCCGAAAATTGATAATGAATTGTAGCCAAATGACGATATTTAATACTATTTGCAATAAGATAATGATTATCCTGTGATAATCGTAATTGAAATTTTATATCAATTAAAATAAAAAAAAATATTTTTGTGTATTTTTATCTTTATTCTTTAAAATGGGTTTGTCATTTGTGAAGCTCCACAAAAATTAAAGCTTGTGATTGGAAATTGAGTGACATTAAACTCAAATTTTATCTAAATTACTGAAGGTAATTTATTCTTCTTCTTATTGTTTGAAAAAATCTAGACAATTCAAATATTTCTTAAAATATTTCAAGAAATTTTAAAAGTATATCTAAAGTATTCTTAGGAGATATTTGAGATGTTTCTAATGAATTCCTCCCAAAGTATAGTCAAAATATTTTAGTCAAAATATTTTAAAGAAATTTCCAAAATATTTCTAAAATATATTTAAAAAATTCATAAAAGAATTTCTAATATATTTTCAAGATACACCGAACTAAGATATACTCAAGTTATAATGGAGATATACTGAATGTACACTTTTTGGTATACTTTGGAATGTCTTTTTAAATATAAATATTTTTATAATATTTTTAAGCGCTTTTAATATTTTTGAAAAAATTGTAAGTTGAGGCATTGTTGTAATATTTTATAAATTTTTTTTATTTTTGAAAAATTCCTTTTCTTTATCTTAAAAAAAAAGAAGAAAAATTCTCTTTTTTTGGGGTATTTCATTAGGAAATTTACACGAGCACAAATTTTACAAAGATTTTTTCAATTCTACTGATAAAATCTTTGTATTTTCATTCCAAGTTTCAATATTTTTATTTTTATCATTTTTTTTCAAATATTAAATTTTTTTGTGCATTTAGTACATTTTTCATTTAATTGAAATAGAAAATGGTCAATTTTTCACATTTTGAACATGGATTAAGAATTTTATTAACTTGCATAGCTACCATTTATCTTTATGCAGACATTTATTTATTTTTAATAATTGTTTAATTAATTTAATTAGCAAAAAAATATGTAAACTTGAATTTAATTAATTTAATTACCAAAGTAAATCTTGGACAAACCTTAATTAAAAAAATATAAACTTGTATTTAATTAACTTAATTAAGGTTATTTATATTTGGTAAACATTGGATAGATTTTTGGTAAATTTTAGTTGAGAAATTGACTTAATGTAAGATAAAATTTGGTAAAATATTTGGTAAATATTGGGTAACTCTTATATAAACTTTATGTAACTTCAACTTTGATTAATTTTCTTATAAACATTAAGTAAATTTTATGTATAACTTGAGTAAATTTTTGATAAACCTTTTGTGACTTTAATTTTTATTAATTTTATGGTAAACTTTAGTAAATATTGAATAAATATTGTGTAACTTTAACTTTCATTAATTTTCGAGTAAACACTTGGTAAATCTTAAGTATAACTTGAGTACACTTTAAGTAAATTTTTTAGAAACACTTTGTAACTTTAATTTTCATTAATTTTGTGGTAAATCTTGAGTAAACCTCAGGTATTTCGGGTAAATTTTGAGTAAACAATGTATAACTTCAATTTCAATTAATTATCTGGTAAATATTGGATATAAATTGAGTAAACTTTAAGTAAATATTTGATAAACCTTTTATAACTTTAATTTTCATTAAATTTAGAGTAAATCTCGAATAAATTTTGAATAACTTTTAAATAAACTTTAGTAAATCCTGATTATATAACTTCAATTTTCATTAATTTTCTTGTAAACTTTGGGTAAATCTTGATTTTGGTATTTTTGAATAAAACTTTATATTTTTTATATTTTTGAAAAAAATTTTGAGGGATGATATTTTTTGTAAATATTTATTTATTTTTTTTTTCATTTCTGTAAAATTCCCTATTTCATTGCGGTTTGAAAAGGTCTGAAATATATAAGATGTGTAATCAATTTTCTATGGGAGCCAGACTCCATAATGAAATGTTCGAAACTCCGGCCCAAGCCCATCATTTAAGCAAGTCGACGATAAACAGCTATCCCATTCGAAGCCCTAAACCAAACCCTGGAATGCATTATAAAAGCTTCGTAATCGTGAAATGAGCGGAAATCAAAGAAATTGAAACGACTGGCACAGTAAATTTTCTGAAATTTGAGGTAAGAGAATATATCTTCAAGTAATTAGCAGTTTTATTAGGTTTTTTTGTTCTTCGATTGCAAGTGCACTGATTAGCCCCTTGACTCTTCAAGTCACAGAGTTTCAAGGAATCAACGAGAAAAGGGTATTAGAAGGTGCCATATTAACAATTATAAATTGGAGGCCTCATGACTCCTGTGCTGTTTATTAGACCCTTAAATCTTGCACAGAGAGCTTGCTCTGCCTTAAAATTTATATAAAATTTTTCATGATTTCTTCGTGATGACTTTATATGTTCCTGTATTCAATTTTGAAAGGCAACGCCAAGGTGATGAGTTCGTTAGATCTGAATTTAGATGTAGAATCGCATCTTGACGAATGGTCTTCAAAGTTCTCTGATTGCGTTTTTTAGATTTTTTTTTTTTCAGCGGATTGTGATTGATTACCAAAATGGTGGCAATCTTTTGGTTCAATGTTATCGAAAATTAGCATAGGCTTTTGGTGATGTGCAGAAGCGAAGGAGAAAGGATGAGATTTTAATAGCCGAATTCCATGTGGAACCTTTCTATTATAATAGTCTTCAAAGTTCTCTGATCTCTTTGCTGCACATCTTTCTCTAGCTTCAAATATTTTTCTTCAAAGTTGTTTGCTTTAATTGCTACCTATTTTGGTTTTGCTATCAGGTCAGTCTAGTGGCTTTAAAGGAGCCTAGTTATGGTTGTCTTATCAGTTATCATGCAAATTCTTGACTTTGTTCGGCCTTTTTTTTATGGTTAACTTGGGGATGTTGAAATTAAAGTGGGCACCAATATTCATAGTCTATTATATCTATACGTTATTCAGGCTATACGAGCTTGGTGCAATATCAGTTATTTTCATAGTTTTGTTTAAGGAGGCTGAACTGTTCCTTTTCTTATGAGCAGTCGAGCACCAACTTTGAAGAACATTCTGCCTGTATATTAAAATTCACTTTCCATATTCTATGACGGTTATACGATCTGCTGACTTGTGCTGCCAAATGGTAATCTGTGTTTTCTGTGAATTTAGTTTAACTTTGCTTCCTGTTTGTTCCACAGAAGTGGCAACTATTTACTTCACAGTACAAACCTGGTCTGGCTTGTGTCTGTCCATCAGCCATAAGGAATGTCAGTTTGACTCTGGTTTTTGTGTGTTGAAATGAATGGGATGCTATTATGCTTGTTTTGGCATGCAAGATGCAACTCCTGCCTTAGAAAATACAGGGTATTATATTCTTCGGTTTCATGTGCTGTACTTTTGTTTTGTAGGTTGATCAAATTGTTGGACCTTAATGCTTTTTGAGATGGGAACAGAAAACGAGTGACATGCTCTATATTCATCTAGTTTTATTGTTTACTATTACTATATAATGTATTCAACTGGACAGTTGATTCTGAATTGTATAATCATAGTTTTATGTTGCTAAGCACATTAATTTTTGCATTTTGAGTTATTGGATTTGAAACTAACTGGTAGTTAATGTCGTACAAATAAATTTACTATTAGTTGACTCTCAGAGTGTTAAAAAAAAGTTGATTTTGTTATCGAACTTTAAAGTAAATTTGGACTTGGCAGTCCCCGGTGTTAGTTTGACATCTGTGATCATTGTGCAGAAGCTTCTTTTTGCGTGGATAAACAATGATTTTGGTTGTTTATGATGTGGAAAGAAATTGAGATCAGTGACTAATTTAATGGCCACAGTGGTTGTGAGTCTTGTTACAGTAGATGTTTGGAGCCCTGATGATTTGTGAGATTCATTCCTGTATAATTGAAAAATGAAAGCTGGTTTCTGAAGATCAAGGGCAGGGCAATCATGTCATGATTGGGTATTCTCCAAGCTGTGGTCAAAGAGGTTAGTTTTGTATTATGTTTTATTGAATTTCTTGCCGCTGCCATAATGAGCAGAAACTCATTGTTGCACAATGTGATCATAACAGCCATGTGCATTAAAACTTGATGACCTGGTTCAACAGTTTGGCATCCTGATACAGTCTGCTTGAAACTTTAGTGATAGATGTTTCCTCTAAAACCAACTTTTGACAGCAGAAAGGGTTAGAGGACTTATGTGTGGACCTGAGTATGTGCTTTGAGGTTCACCATCAATAGTGATGAATTCCAAGTGCCCTTTGCGTTTGTTGAAATTTGACTTGCCTAATTAAAAATAGATTTCTCTTGTAAATTAAAAACTCTTATATAGTATCATTTACATCAGTTACTAGCTACTTTCAATATTTAAATCTTACGGAATCTGAAGCTATTGCTAGTTTTGAAATAAAAGGTCATAATTTTCTGCTGAAAAAGAAAATGAGAATAAGGTTTTAGGTTTCATATAGGTGATTTGTCCTAATTGTTCTGAGATGTGCAAGCTTTTGTACTAAGAGAAGATCTCAACCTATAATTACGTAATCTCACATCACTTCACCACCTATTTTCACCATCCAATTAACAACACACACAGACATATAAGAGAAGCCAATCCGCATATAACCAACATAAACCTCAATCTCTTGACAAGTATATACTCATATTAGTTAAGATGTCTGCAGTAAAATTGGCTTTGATTCTGGTTATCCTATTGATTGGATCATGTTCGTCTCCCTTCCTATATATTTCCTGTTTTGCTATTTTATAACACTAGTAAACTTCGTTTTATCTCACGCAAAGAAATATTTTATTTGACTAAATAAATAATTGTATGTAAGCGTTGTAGTTTCAGATTTGGAGGAAGGAGTGCAAGCAAAAGAAGCTAGAATAAATGCAGCTCGTTGTAGGAGAGTTGAAGATTGCATAAATGAGGATGTGTGCTTGCCAAGGTTTTGCCCTAGTCGTAACTGTCTCTGCATGTTTCATTGGTGCTACTGCAGCTGGTGATATTATTTGCTAAAGTGGATCACCCTTTTTAGTATCATTATTAATTTTTAACGCTTCAGTGAACGACATCCATCTATGTACTCAATTTTTTTTTTTGGCGCTAATATAATCTAACCTAAATCGAGAAATTTGGTCACTAATTAATTATCTACTGTCAAAATCAGAGATATTAGTAGCCAGACATTTGGGATTAATTTTAACTGTAGTCACTGAATTTTGCTATTATTATAGTAAAATTATAAAATTTTCCTGTTTCGAAAAAGTTACTGAACTGTATTTTTATTTTATTAAAATTATTTTTGGCGATTTTTAGTGATATATCAGTTGTCACATCAGATTTTTAGTAATATATCGGCTGTTTCGTTAGATTTTTAGTGATATGTTAGCTGATACGTCAGATTTTTGGTAATACACTTAAAGATTTATCAGAAGTAATTTTAATAAAATACAAATATAGTTCAATGAATTTTTTAGAATAATAAAAAATTATGATTTGACTGTAATAAAAGTAAAAATCAGTAACTATATATGAAATAAACTCTAGACCTTTCAAATAAAAAGAAAACATAACGAATTTAAAAT